>JAOWBN010138603.1:0-14572 GCA_028565015.1 Pinguicula moranensis
TGAGCTATGAATTTAACAGTCATGACACCAGGCCTTCACTTACAAGCTGTTGAAGGCCTCTCTTGAGCAGAATCACTGAACAGGGCGTTAGAAACTGTGAACAGGCGGTTTCATTTTTTTTTCGTAAATTCGGAAATGGAAATGGAAATGGAAATTTCCATTTCTAGTTCTAATCGGAAATTCGGAAATTTCCGTTCCATTTCTGATTCCGATTTCCGATTCTGAACGGAAATAAGATAATTCAGAATGGAAATGGAGCGGAAATTTCCTTCCGAACTGAGTTTGGAATGGAAATGGAAATGCCCATTTTCGACGAAAATTTCCGAATAAGCACCCCTAGATAAGGATCCTAATACATAATCCTTACCATTTACAAGGTACTTGACTTATTTCTATCCCTTCAACTAAGCATTTTTCTAACACTCCCTCTCAAATTGGACAGTCAGGTATTCGATGCCCAATTTGCGAAGTGCTTCGTTGAATGCCTTACTTGGTACTGCTTTTGTCAATATGTTTGCAAGTTGATCTTCAGATCTAACAAATGAAAAACAAATAAATCTTACTCCAAATTTTCTTTGATGAAATGTCTGTCTACCTCTATGTGTTTGGTTCGATCGTGCCATACCGAGTTTCTTGAAATGCTAATTGTTGCTTCTTCTTTTTTATCACATTTTAGATGCATGGTCCTTTAACTCGATGCCAATTTCAGTGAGCCATACGACCTCTATAATTCCTTGAGCAATTCCTCTAAATTCAGATTCTGCACTTGATATCACTTTCTGCTTCTTGTTTTTCCAAGTTACCAGGTTTTCTCCAACTAGCATAAAGTATTTGGATGTCGATCTTCGATCAACAGGACACCCTGCTCAGTCAGCATCAGTATATCCCTAAATGTCAAGATTCAAGGTGTCCATTTGCCCCTGGATACAATTCCTTTTCTCGGCGCTCCTTTCAAATAGCATACTAGCTGCTTCCATAAGATCTCCGTGAGGGTCATGCATAAATTGACTAACCACTCACACTGCATGTGCTATGTCGAGCCAATTGTGGAACAAATATATCAGTTTTCCTACTAATTTCTGATATTAATTGCGATCAATAGGTTTTCCAGCCCCATCACGTATCAGTTTCTGGTTTGTCATCATTGGAGTGTCGGCCGACTTGCAGTCCACCAACACTGTCTCTACTAGCAAGTCAATGATGTATTTTTCTGGGAGATAAAAGATACCACCTTGAGATCTTAATACCTCAATCCCCATAAAATATTTGAGCTTTCCTAGATCTTTCATTTCAAATTCCCAAACAGTTTTGTCCAGAATTGTTCTATCTCTTCAGTGTCATCACCTATAATAATCATGTCATCTATATATATAATTAAATAAGTAATTATCTTGTTATTTCTTTTGAGGAATAGTGTATGATCCATGTTACTATGTTCGTAGCCATATTTCTTCATTGCTTTTGTGAATCGCCCGAACCAGTCCCTCGAAGATAACTTCAGCCCATATAGAGCTTTCCCCAGTCTACATTATTCCCCTTTTCTAAACTTCATAAAATACCCTGGTGCGGGGTTCCATGTATACTTTTTCTTGCAGGTTACCATGAAGAAAGGTGTTCTTCACATTGAACTGGTGTACTGGTCAATCTAAGATGACGGTTATAGAGAAAAGAACTCTGATAGTGTCAATCTTTGCAACTGGAGAAAATGTCTTGGCATAGTCAACTTCATATGTCTGTCTATTGTCTTTGGCGACCAGTAGTGCCTTATATCGCTCAATAGTTTCGTTTTCCTGGTGCTTCACTGTGAATACCCATTGCCCTCCCAACTGATTTTTTTCGGTTGGTAGTGTACATTTGTCCCACATATTATTCTTTTCAAGGGCCAGCATCTTATCCTCCATAGCCTGTCTCTATTCAGGTCAAATACGAGCCTCATCCACCGTGCAAGGAATGTCCTCAGAGTACAGTGAAGTCATAAAAGTTTGTGCAATTGTCGTCAATCTACTTGTAGTAGGGCTTGCCATGGGATATTGAGAGACTTGTGGTATATGTGGTATATATTTAGTTCGTATCACTTTGTCGGTATCCCAAGAGAGCTTCTAGGAGGTAGGTCATAGCGGACTAGGACCTGCTTAGTGGTTTGTTCAATACTTATCTCAATGCTATCTCCTCCTGCTCAAGGTGAGTGACATCACAAGTATCAATATTATCACAACTTAGACTAGTTACCTCAAGATTCTGGGGCGGTGAAGTGACGGGCGTTGGTGGCTGAGCATGTTGGTCCCCATCAGGTATCGTGGCCACCATTGTCTTGTACAGGGGAGGAGTCTGACTGAGAAACCAATTGAGAGGGTCCGCTATTATTTTCTCTGCATGAGCATGAGATTGGTTGTGGTAATTGTACTCGGTCTCAAGAAAGGTACAGTCCATAGTGGTGTATAGCCTTCAAGTAGGTGGATGATAACAGTGCTAAACCTTTTTTTGACCCCATACCCGACACAGACACATTTAAGAGCACACAGATTGAACTTAGTTCGATGAATTTTTGGAATGTGAGCAAAAACTGAACTCTTGAAGATTTGAGGGATGAGGGATAGGGGGGGATGGTATCTTGAGTTGGTCAGATAAGACTTGGATTGGTGTTTTTAGATTTAGAACTTTGGTTGGTAGACAATTGATTAGGTAAGTAGTTGTTGCTACAGCTTCGGGACACAAGAAGATGGTACCTGGGACTCTATCATGAGGGCTCTTTTAATTTTCAAGATAATGTGATTCTTTCGCTCAGCAACTCCATTTTGTTGAGGGATGTAGGAACAAGTAGTTTGTTGAACTAGGCCGTTTTCTTAAAAGAAAGCTTTGAGATTGGAATTTACAAATTCTCCTTCTTTTTTAGATCGGAAGATTTGGATTTTGGCCTTGAATTGGGTTAGGATCATAGTATGTAAATCTTAGAATTTTTCAATCATATCAAACTTATTTTTCAAAAAAAAAACTAGTTCATGCATGTACACAGTCATCAATAAATGTAATGAAATACTTAAACATGTTAGTACTAGAGTTTGTGATAGGACCCCACACATCAGATTGAATAAGGCTAAAAGCAGTAGGGACACGGGTATTGGTCACAGGATAGGACTGTTGGTGACTCTTTGCTAGAATACATGTTTCACATAAAAAAAAAATAGTCAAATATTTAAATAATTGAGGAAACAAGAACTTAAGATACCCAGTAGATTCTCACACTCACAACTCACAATGTACCATGTATATTACCAACTAAGTTAGTGTCTGGGGGATCAGATATATGCGACCTTGCCCTTATAATACAAAGAGGCCGTTTCCGTTGCGACCAAATATAAATTGCGTCATTTGATGTATTGAGTTCCAACAACTTCACTAAATAGAAGCAATGGAATTTAATAGACCTAGTACATGGATGACCCAATCGACGGTGCCACAACCAAGTCTCCTTGTCTGTTGTGTCGTGATTAAATCTAATGGTGCCTTGTCAAGCCACCTCATCTACGTAATAAGGACCTACATGCTCAGTGTCACGTCCAATGATCTTCCTTGTCTGGATATCCTACAGTAAATAGAAAGTAGGGGACATCACCACCATGCAATTTAATTTCTTTGAGACATGGCTAAGAGATAACAATTTACAGGATAAATATGGAACATGGATAAATTAGGCAGCTCCTTTGACATCTAATATTCCAACATTGGCTGTCTGAATATGTTTTTTTTAAACAGATGTTGTCACCAAGTCTGCTTTGTAGTATGTCATGGTGTCTGTTGCCTCACAATCAAAGAGTCGTCAAGGATCCTTCTGTGTATATGAAACATAGGCACTAGCAATTGGATCAGGAGGGTCTGGTGGTTCTGAATTCTCGAGATCAAAACATTCGCTACTTATTTACCGGCTGCCTCTTCTCTAGAATAGGTTTTTGCTATGCGAGAGGAGTTCGATGCCTTGGTCTCTAATAATACTTGGATTCACTGTCCTTGGCCTGCTGATCAACATATGATTCGTTGCAAATGGGTGTATAAAGTTAAGCAGAATCTGACGGTTTGATTGACAGATTAAAAACACGACTTGTTGCATGGGGTTTTGAGCAAGAATATGGTCTTAATTTCTCTAAAACTTTCAGCCCTATGGTCAAATGCCACCCTTCAGTTATTCCTTGCCCTTGCTATCCATTTTCATTGGGGCATTCATAAACTTGATGTCTCTAATGTCTTTCTCAACAAGAACCTTGAGGATGTCGTATATATGGAACACCTACATGGCTTTATTTCATCTTAGTTTCCTCAATACATTTGCTCATTACGCAAGGCTCTATATGGGCTGAAGCAAGCTCCCAGGGCCTGGTATGTATATCTCTCTGATACTGTTATTGATATTGGCTTTATTTGCTCTGCAAACGATTCGTCTTTGTTTACCATTCACTTTGCAGAGGTACATATTTTTGTTCTGATTTATGTTGATGATATCCTAATCATTGGATCGTGTAGTCCTACTATCACCAATCTTTGGGCTAGTCTTCAGACTACCTTCCGGGTTTGTGATCTGGGTGACCTAGGTTGTTTTTGGGGGTATTGAGGTTGTCTAGGATAGTTCGAGTCTTCATTTGCGATATTCCAAGTATATCTCAAATCTCCTGGAATGAACAAGATGACTGGTGCAAAGCCATAAGGTATCAGACTGGTGCATATTCCGATCCTCTCTCTAGTTCGGATTTGGTTTTATACAGACAAACCATAGGGGTCTTGCAGTATTGCACCTTATCTCATCCTAATGTTGCCTTCTCTGTCAATCACTTGTGTCAACATTTGCACGATCCTCTGATGCTGCATTGAAGAGTTGCAAAGCGTGTTCTACGACACCCAAAAGGCAGACCTGATCTTGGGCTTTGGTACACCCCTGGCCCTCTTCATCTTCAAGCATTTTGTGACTTTGACTGGACTGGTGATCCTTTGAATAGATGGTTCACTACTAGTTTTGGCATATTTCTTGGGTCTTGTCTTATCTCGTGGTCTGCCAATAAGCAAAGTGTGGTCACTTGGTCCAGCACTGAAGCGGAGTATCGAGCCATGACAAATACCACTGCCGAACGCTACTAGGTTTGGATGCTATTCCGTGATTTTCAGGTGTCCCTATCTATGTGACCCGTTCTATGGTGTGACAATATCGAGGCCCTTGCTCTAGCTTCAAATTCGTTCTTTCATGCTCGCACTAAGCATATTGAGGTCGACTATCTCTTCATTTGAGGTAATTAATAAGGATATTGCCATTCAACATCTCAGCACTCATGATCAGGTTGTTGATATCTTCATCAAGGGACTTGGTGCATCACGATTTCAGTATCTACGGTCCAAGCTTCTGGTATCTGCTCATCCCATTTGCTTGTGGATGGGTGTTAATGACAAAGATGCAAAAGATAAGGCTGCCCCACATGATTGACTAATCTTTCATATATTTCACGTGTAGAAAGTAAGAACCACATGATTGACTAATCTTCCATGTTTCACGTGCACAAAGTAGTAAGGAAATCTCCTAAAAATTTCCCTTTTGATTTCTTCACGATTCTAATTCCTTGTAACCATTTGTAAATCTATATATACAATACAATACAAGAGCTGATGGATCATTGAAGATCTGATTCATTCTTGCTCATTGTGATCTTTCTTCAATTCTCTAATCTTTCAAATGGCACCCCTGAGGAATCCTACTGACGGGGATAATTCAGTTGTGGAAGTGATATTCGTTGAGACGTAGGCACCTGAAACTTTGCAAGATTGTACACGACAAAGGACACGCTCTCCCGATAAGATAAAAGGAAAAAGGAAAGGTCTGAATCACCCATCATGGAAGCAAGATCCAAGTCTTCGGAAGGTGTTTGTAGGCAGACTCGGCTACCAAGAAGTTACGAAGAACATACCTGCGATTTCCTCTCTTTGCAGTGTGTATGTCCGTTAATTTTTGCCTGTACTACAAGACAAGCTGGATGCATGTTGTCAGGATGGGGGTCTGCTTGTCGGCCCCCTATATCTGTTTACCACCCTTCTGGTGAGGTTAATCAAGGCGGACTACTCTAGGGAAGTCTAGGAGGAGTTCTTGATCCATGACCTAATGGAGGTGATGGTTGAGAAGGTCAGATGGCATAATGCCTGTACAATATTTTCTTTGCCATATATTTTGAACCTCGGTTATGTTTATATGTCTTCCATCATTTAGGAATCCACTGCAGGACACACGAGCGCTCACCTGGTTGAGAAGCTCTACATGTCCCATGTAAAGGAACTTAAGGAGCAAACCTCAAAACTAAAGGCCAACTTCGCTGAGACCAATGGCATATTAAGGCAGACGTTGGACATAGAAAGGTCAAATATTGAGAGGTAGAATGAGAGGGACATGATGTGAGAAGTTCACGATCAAGGTATGGGTCGACTGAACCAAAGGATGGAGAAGGAACTTGTTGCTTCCAAGAAGGAGAAGGAGCAGATATCAGAGCGTGTAGAGAAACTAGTGGCACAACTTACCCAATATGAAAACATCGAAGTTGAGAAGCCTACAAGAATAAACTGACTATGAATCTGAATAATCAGGATTGACCTACACTTGAGAAGCAACAATCCAAACCGGTAGGTCAGAATGGTTTTGATACATCATCGAAAGAACAAGTACAAGGGGTAATGGAGTCCAATATCGCCGGAACTACTATAGAAAATTGTTTATTTTCTGGCAACGGGTCCCAGTAAGTTATCAAGAAGAAGGATATGAGGTGTCTGGCGAATTCACCATATTCCAATGATAATTGTACTATTAATACTTCCAACGACGACTCTTTTGGGAAGTCGACGTTTACGTTGGTAATGATGCCAAGAGAAGGTATCACACCCCCGTGTAAGAATACTGTGTAAAATATATCAGGAGTGCCTTCGAAGGATGATATGGTTAAGAATTTCGAATAATAAATCACGTGCAATAAAAATCAAGAAACCCGTTCAAATGACCTGAGTACTCTTTCTGTGATGTTTATTTGCCCAGTTAGTGGTGTTTATTTGTGTTTACTAGCCAGAAATAACCAAGTCCCTTGCTAGAATTTCCTCACAAAGTTTAATCAGAAACTAAGTGGCAAGAATAAAATATTAGTCAACGATGAAGAGCTGTCTCCGACAGGTAGTCAAGTAGGTCATCTCTACCAAAACTCAGATCCCTTTTCCTTGATGCCGTTGCTGGAAATGTCCCCAAACTCTCTAGCGTTAAGTTGGTGTGAGCAAAGTTTGCCTGTGATTAATTCAGGAAAAATGCTTCGAGCTCATACTTGGCGAATTCAGGAATCCTAGGCTGCTTTCTTAAAAGTAATATCAGTTGCTACGAACGACTTGGAAATCTCAAATGATACTGAATCCATCATCAAATTAGCGGCGGATCTGGGAGTATCCATGAATACTTTGCACACTGATTTGTCGGTGCGGTTGAATAGGATGCAGGAAAGGTATGAGATCTCTTTCAACAATCAAAAGACTTCAGATCACAACAATCACAATCCATCTATTTAATGTGGATCACAACTTACAACATTCGTGGATGGGAACAACAAAGAAAAAGTCAGAACTTAGTAATCATATCTCAACTCAGAAAATTGAATTTATGTGTGTTCAAGAAATGAAGTTGGCAGACTAAAGCAGGTGGGAGTGCAGACGTTTATGGTCGGATGATGATTTTGACTTTTGTCACATCATCGCAAATGGCATTGCTGGAGGAATAATGTGTATATGGTGTAGTTCTATCTTCCAGATACTGAATTCTTGGATGGAAGCAAGTCTGCTGAGAATTGAAGGAACATGGGGAGAAGACCGACTACTAATAAATATAATCAATATCTATTATCCTGGTCCTATGAGGGAGAAGAGGATACTCTGGACCAGAATTAATTCTTACATCTATGTAGAGCCATTGAATTTTTTTTGTGTGGTGGGTGATTATATTGCCATTAGAACTCGAGACAAACGTAAAAGTAGTGCATCTCTACATTTAGCCAAAATGCAAGAGTTCAATCACTTTATAATGGAAATGAACCTCATCGGCCTGCCTTTGATGAGAACTAGATATGCTTGCATCTCGAGATGTGGTGCATGCTACAGCAGGTTAGCTCGCTTCCTTTTGTTGATCAACTGGATAAATAAATGGTCGGTCATTTTAAAGGATGAGTATGTTAACTGGGGGCCAAAAGTTTGTAGATAAATAAATTCTTGGGAGAAGGTGGATGGATTCAAAAAAAATGTTGGGATAGATTCGCAATCAATGATAATGGGAGGATGTAAGATTTATGTGCTATTTGAGAAATTAAGACAACTGAGAAGGAAGCTAGAAGTGTGGAACTCACAATTTGGCTAAATCCATGACAAAGTGAACTTGTGGAAGCAGGAATTATCGAACTTGGATATGCAATTAGAATTGAATTCTCCCGCTGATGACATGATAAAGAAGCGTCAAGCAACTTGGCTTTCACTTCAAAATGCCATGGCAAGTAAGGAACCTCTGCTGCTGCAAAAATCCATAACAAAGTAGATTTGTGAAGGGGATGGCAACTCTAATTATTTTCACTCGAAGATGAATATAAATAGGCGACTCAATCATATTAGTGTCATACAATTGAATGGAGTGTGGACTGAAACAGTGGGAGCATTAAATGAAGGTATACGAATCACTTCAAATTCATTTTTTTCCTTTGAATCTTGAAATAGGCCCTCGCTAGACATCCCAACAGTTTCAGTGTTATCTACGGAGGATAATGCTCTTCTTATATAAGAGTTTACAGCAGAAGAAATACACAGAACAGTGTTCAGCTACACGCCCTCGAAGTTCCCGGGGCCAGATGGATTTTATTTTCAATTGATACAAAAGCATTGGAACACGGTCAAGGACGATGTTGTGGTTTTTATCAAAGAATTCTATAGAGAATGTAAGCTATCTAAAGGAATGTGTTCTACCTATATAACCTTAGCCCCCAAGGTTTCCAATCCTATACGAATAGAACAATATCGTCCTATATCATTAGTGTGCAGTGTCTACAAAATACTTGCAAAGTTGTTAGTTAATAGGATAAAGCAAGTTTTGTAGAATTTGATAAACTCAGACAACTTTCATTAAGCGTCGGAAGATTCTTGACGGAGTTTTAGTGGCAAATGAAGCCATATATGCAGCGAAGAAATCCATAAAGTCATCCATCTTCCTAAAGCTCGATTTTGCAAAAGCTTGATTTTGCAAAAGCTTTTGACATTGTGCAGTGGGATTTCATAATATCCATGCTGAGGAAGCTCGGTTTTTGTGATATTTGGATTAATTGGATCAAGGAGTGTGTCACATCTCGACATGGTTGTCCTTGTCAATAGGAGTAGCTTAGGCAAATTTAAAATGCAACGTGTCTTACAACAAGGGGATCCTCTTTCCCCTTTCCTATTTCTGGTAGTTGTTGAAGGATTGAACCTATTGTTGAATCAAGCCGAGGCGATACGCAGGCTGTCATGATGTTCTACTATTTGCGGATAGAAATAATAAGAATATCAAAATGCTTGCAGGGATCTTGAAACTTTCGAGCTATTATCTAGCTTATCTACCAATTTTGCAAAAAATACGTTGTTTGGTATCAATTTATCCAGATAAAGATTGGAAGAATTGGCCACGGGATTGAAGTTTTAGACTGTTACCTTTCCTACAACGTATTTGGGACTCCCTCTTGCAGGAAACATGAAAAGAATTAGCACTTGAGACAAGGTGGTAGATCTGATCAAAAGTAAAATAGATAAATGGGAAAATAAATTTCTCAGCTTTGCAGGCAGAGTGACTCTAATCAAATCTATTTTGTCAAGTCTCTCGATCTATTATCTATCTTTGTTTCAAGCATCCAAACAAGTCTTGAAAACTATAGACAAAATGATGGCTTTATTCTTGTGGAAAATAAAAGCAGGAGGAGCACATGCAATCCATTGGATACAATGGAAGCTGCTACATCAAGATCGGGATCAGGATGGACTAGGCTTCAGAAATCTAGAGCTACTGAACAAAGCGTTGCTTGCCAAATGGATTTGGGTCTCAAGGAAAATTCAGGCGGCTTATGGAGTGAAGTGATCCGAGATAAATATCTCAAAGATGCTGATCATTGGAGTGATAGGTCCTTCATTTCTCAACCTGGCTTGGTTTCGCCATTATGGAAAAGCATTTGGTATATCTCCTCTGCAAACTGGCTGAACAAAAGCATCTATCTGATGGTGAAGAATGGTACTAAAGCTTTATTCTGGCTCTATAAGTGGCTAGGGAATAGGTGTCTTGCATTAAAGTTCGACAAGTTATATCACCTGAGCACTCAAAGAAATGCAACGATTGCTGAAATATCACATATTGTCCGGGGGAGCATAGTTTGGAATCTTACATTTTGAAGCATTCTGAGACCACGAGAGACAATTCTTCTGGATGATTTATGGCATATACTTTCTAATACCTTAATTTTGGAGACTGTTTATGATTGTTGGACTTTGCAGGCGGATCCCAGTGGACATTATACGGTGTCAAGTACATGTAAGGTGCTGAACAATCAAGTGGTTCAAGCTACTGAAGAAAGGAAGCAAGGGAAAAGTTGGGGGCGCATTCCACCAAGCAGGATCCAGTTCTTTTGCTGGAGATTACTACAACAACGTATTCCTACTATTGATAATCTTACATATCGTGGGATAGGTATTTCATTGAATGCTAAACTATGTAGCTTGTGTGCACACTCAATTGAAACTTTATCTCATCTGTTCCAAGAGTGTGATAATGCCAAGGAGTTGTGGTGTGAAGTATACAACTAGTTCGGCTTGAGGAATCAAGCCCATTTTGAGATCACCACTCACTTCACCTATCATATGGACTGCTGTAGGAGTGCTGCTAGTAAACATATTTGGAATGCGGTCTGACAGGCTACAATTTGGAGTCTTTGGATGGAGTGCAATGCAATCTGTTTTGATGCCGAATGTAGCTCGCTATCTAAACTAGAATGGATACAGCTCAATCTCTAGTATTGGTTGGTGGTATATAAATTATCTTATAGCGGCTTCACTATCCACGACTGGATAAAGTACCCTTGGTTGTGCACTGCAATCTTTGTAACCTGAGTTTCTTTTATTTCTTAATGAGAACATCAATATAGATAGGTAGTGCCTGTAGATCTCGGTAAACTGGGAATACAGTTTGTATCCATTTTCTATATCTTTGTTATATAATAGAATGTTTACTTATAAAAAATACTGAGTTTTGATTGGATATTTTATAACCATTTCAGTTCGGGGTCATTGACCCGTGTTGGATTCAATGTCTTTTATTATGAAAATTCATATGAAGAATATATAAATTTGGGGCATTTAATCATGTGAATTAGAGTTCTCCTTTTTACTTCTATATGATAATAGATGTACGTAAATTTTGTTCTAACGTATGTGATCAGATCTTTTGACAACCCCATAATTGGTATAGAGAATTTGTCTATAAGTATGAACACACCTAGATGTATATTTTCAGTATCTGTCTGTTGGGGGAAATATTCCAGAAATTTGTTAAAGCGGAAATAATAAAATAAGGCAACAACACAAGATTTACATGGTTCGTCCTTAAAGCCTACATCCATGGGAGAAGAGGAGAATCAATTCACTAAGAAACAACATGTGATCGTGATACAACAGAGACACAGAGAATAACTAGAAGATAATGAGAAGATCTCTCAAGACCCGCAGACACAGAGAGCCACATCCCAAGCATTACATCTCTCTATTTTTCTCTCACACAGTCTCTCTCCTCTTTGCCTCCCTCTTCTCAACCCTAATAGTTAAGAAATCTCATATTTATAGGCATGAATTCTAATACTATTAGAATTCTTACAAGGAATATTAATTTTAGTCAAATACTAGGAATTTAATATTAGACAAATTCCTAACAAGAAGGTTGTGATCAATACACCAGGTCGGAAAATGGTTTAACGAAGCAGGGGATACTCTTTGGGTTTGGATTTTTCTTGTATTTGGTTTGATATTCAACACAGATGCTGATAAATAAATATTATTTAAGTAAAAAATGTTGTGATCAATACATTGAAAGTGAACATTCCTTTGTTAGCTTATTATTAAACCCTGCTTATCTTGGAAATAATTAAAGTCGACAAACGGACAAGTCAGGTTAATCCGACCCATTTTTGTCGGGTTAGCGGACGGATTTTAGCAATCCATCCCACCCATTTTTTTGGAGCCGAGCTGGGCTAGCCCAGCATGAAAAAATGGGTCGGGACCAACCCGGCACGTGTCCTCATGGATCCGTCTGGCCCGACAAATTTTTTAAAATTTTATTTTTAAAATTTTTAAATAAGATAATAAAAATTGAAAACGGATTGTGCCTGCCCAATTCGCCAGGCTGAAAATTTGGACTCATCCGGGCTCGGCATGCTATACGGGCTGGGCTAACCCAACCCATATTTTAACGGGTCAGGTTGGGACCATTTTCTACTTTTGGCGGGCAGGCTGGGTCTAACCCATTTAATCCGTCCCGGATGCCTACCTCTAGCAATAATTATAGTTGAGATCATTGCTCAAAGATCAAGAGCTCTCATTATTCAACCAATTCATTGGGCTTTCGGCCCAACAATCTTGTATGCTTCCCTTGAAAGGGCATGCTGTCCATTTTGTTGGCTCTAAATGTGGTTATAAATGGGACTCCGAACCAATCAATTTTGGTTTGGCCTCCGTTTATGGCCCAATTTTCGCCGTTCCAAATTGATGCCAGAAGGCTCATGGGCTAGGTACTGGGATAGGTGACACCTTGGGCACGGTAGGTTCGGATGGGAACCTATCGAAACCTTGGGCTAGGTTTGGATAGATGATTGGTCTTCTATCCAAACAAAAATGTCTTTAAGCATAGGAGATTTAAATGTGGCATTACACTATCTGGTGAATATTCCATAGAATTGAATAAGTATGGAAGTCCTTTGTAGGATCAAACCACAGTGTAAACCTCTGTTCTCTGTTACCAAATCCATTAACAAACACATTGTTTTGCAAAGTATAAGGTTGTCCCTCAATACTCCCTAAGAACTCAAAATCAAATTTGTCCCTGTTCGATTGTCCTGAAACCAAATGCAAGTGTTATGCTTTCACTAGATCAATGAATTCAAGTATCAATACTTATCAATTAAAAAAAATAAAAATAAATTTTCATCAAACTTACATAGTAGGCTACGACTATTTCAGCCAAGTTCCCAGGGATCAATTTGATTTGCATGTCAAACTGGCCGAACAAGAGCATATTATTTGAAGCAAATCCACAACCCATTGGCGGATCTAGGGGGCCCAAGATGGGTTAGATTCACTTGCCACAATCTTCAAACAACAGTTCTCAAGACTAGGAATGCAAAATTCTGATCAAAACTTGGCCTAAAAGATGAGACGTAACCTAACTCCTTGCTGAGACTCAAGCTCATGTACTTGTCATCTGCAGTGAAAGAAAGCGGAAGTTTGTATAAACGTGAGAAAAAAATTCAGAGGAATTGGTATGATTTTTGTTTAGAACCTAAGATGTTGAATCACCATGTCTTTGTTCAGAACCTTCTTACGAATGAAGTGATAATGGACCCCAATATGTTTAGTACTGGCATGAAATACCCGATTAGATGCCAAGGCAAGAGCTCAAATATTATCACACCATAATACTGGACAATCCAAAATTGGAATATTAAAATCACATAGTAGCATTCTTATCCAATATAACTCATATTGATGAGATAAGAGAGTTGCCAAGAAAGATACTTGATACTTGACATAGCCTTATATTCAACTTCGATACTTGATCGCGATACTACATATTGTTTCTTTGCAGACCATGAGATAAGAGAGTTGCCAAGAAAGATGCAAAAACCAGTAGTGGATCGGCGGTCAAGCGGGTCCCTAGCCCAATTTGAGACACAAAATGCCTAAAGTTGCAGTGATCCATGAGTGAATGAAATGCCCAGGTCAGGTAATCCTTTAAGATAGCAAAGTACCCGTTTGGCTGCACTCCAATCAGATAAGAGAGGCACATACATATGCTGACATAATTGATTAACAATAAATGAAATATAAGGACGGGACAATGTACAATCTTTTAAGGCTCCAATGGTCATACGATACAGAGTAACTTTAGAAGGACTAAGAGGAGAACTGTCATCCTCCCGTGATCCAGTAGCAGAGGGAGATGAATGAGGCTTAGCCCCAATCATTTTCGTCTTGTCAAGAATATTAGTAATGTATTTACTCTAGCTGAGACGAAGACCAGTAGCATTGTGAGTCACTTCGAGACCCAAAAAGTACCCCATATCACCATTATCTCGAAGGCAAAACAAGGCCCGAAGTCCAGATACAAGATGCGTAATAGCACTTGCAGAAGAACCATTAACCATGATATCATCAACATAAACCAGCACAACTAACTGAACATTAGACAATCGAAATGTGAAAAGGAACGGATCATTTATAGAACATATGAATCCAAGGTGCATTAGAGCGCAAG
>JAOWBN010138712.1:0-18918 GCA_028565015.1 Pinguicula moranensis
CTTGTCAGGTAGGGCCAGGCCATACCACCTCCCTCCGCTATTGCACAAAATGACGAGCAAATACGACTACAACTTTTCTATCTTTCCACAATTCAGAAATCCAGATTCCTTTTCCACTCGGTCCGTTTGGTAGCCAGATTCTAGTAATCGGGTTTTGCAAATTACTTATGGTTTAGGCGGGATTACTTTTTTTTGTCCTTTGTTTGGTGTTGACAAGTCGGCATTTCCATTATGGATAAAAGTTGTTTGTATCTGCGATCAAAATTGTGGATCACACTAAAACGGGATAACAATCGGTTGTTTGACTGAAATGCCCATGAAACCCTAGTTGCTTCCGTCGTGCACCGCTGTCGACCCAAGCGAGATTCGAGGTCATTCCGTTGCCTCTGCCTTCTCTCTTTTGAAATTTTGAAGCCGCCGGTGAACCCAGACCCGACGTCGGTGATTCCTCCGGCCCCGACATGGTTGATTCTCCTTCGTCGCCATTGAATGAGGCAAAAACGACTGCCCAAATTGTGTGAAATTAAATCTGACCATGGGTTTATGAATCCTGTCATCAAATAACCTCGAATACGGTAGAGGAGCTGAAGAGGACGGCGTCAGAATAGGACGACGGTGGTCGGGTGAAAAATTTGGCGGAGGAAAAAAGTCGAAAATGAGGGGAGAAAAAAAGTCAAAAATGAGGAAGCGGAATTGAAGCGGAATAGTCATTTCACAGTCGGAGTCGAAGCGGAAATGCCTAAACCCTATATTATTTCTGAACAGAAAATGCATGGTTGTTCATCTGTTGTCCCGGCTCGATGATTTATCCCGCGGGCAGGGAAATGGCGGTCGGGGCACCAAACGGGGGTTTAAGAGGGATAACGCAGCAAAATATGTCTTTATATCTTCAATATTGTACCAAACGGACCCCATGTCATACACTATCACATTATCCAAAAGTTCTGGCGCCTCATCGAAAGTCTGAGCTCCTCCTTTACACCATGATTTGCATCCATCAAAACTTTGCATTGAATTTTGTCATCTAGTTCAACATTTATATCGATATAAGTTAAATTAACGTGACATATCGAAAAAATTGCAAAGCAAATTGGTAATTACCAGGGGAGCTAGAAATGGCGAAGCGAATGATGAGTCATGTAGCTATGCAGACTAATTTTGCGAGGAGAAAATGGCCACTATTGCAAATTTTTCAAGATGGCTTATCGTATACAACACGAAATGAGAAGTTAGATGAATCTTTCTGGCTGGGACGACGGTGGCCGTGGCACGCAGCCACCGTGGTGCAGAGCGTAGTCATCCAGCTGATGGTCAGAGCACGTTCGTTGGCTTAAAATAGGTGTAAGAATGATGCACATCGGCCGACAGTGCAACAATGATGCCTCTTTGTTGCCACCATGGGTTTGACCCGTTTGTGTTTTTGACTCAAATTTGGAGTCAAGTAGGGTGGTCGATTGGTGTTGTTTAGAAATAAAAAATAAAAAATAATTCATCATGGGCCCTAGTGAGTCCATGAAGACTTGTTCCGAGCCAGACTTTGACCATTTGGTTTGGTCAAGCACACCAAATTGCTAAAATTTGTTGAGTTAGCCTAACTCGTCTGTTTGCCAACTTTTAATGGGGACGACGAATATTCGGAAGAATGTAGAGGTGGCTATAGCTGTCGGTGATCTACCACCACCGCCGCTGCCGTCGACTATGGTCAGTGGAGAATGCGTTTTCGTCCACCGACTTAGGAGCTAGTGACTGAAAGTAGACACAGACACCAACAACAAAAAAAAAAAATTAGGTTTCATAAAAAAAAATATTATTTTGTTTCCTACTTCTTATCAATTCTTCTCAGTTTTTCTCTGTTTCTCCTTATTCCTTGCCGCTGCTTTCTCCCAATTTTGCTTCTTCTTTCCTTTTCTAATTCTTTTGCTTCCCTTTAACTTTTGACATTTTAACGCAATATTCTTTTGTTTACAAGTTTTCTTTCCTATTTCCATTTTAGATTTTTCAATTTTTCAATCTTTCCTTATTTTTAAGGCCTCCTTTAGTTTCCTTCTTCTCTTCAATTCCTTCTTAGGGTCAAATCACATGTACATTTGAAGATTATAAATTTTTTTAGGTAAACAATTTTGTTAAAATGAATAAAATAATAACAAGAACATATACAAATTAAGTTGCATTCACATAACCAAAATGGGCCATCTAATCCAATCTGCAACATTGTATCCTCCCATCTGAGCATTTATGGTTTTCATCTAAGTCCAACTATGGATTTGGACCTCTTTGCAGAGATGGGTCGAAGAGTTTTCTTCAAGTTGGAATATTAACTTGTTACGGTACATCCAGAGTCGCCAAATCGCAATTAACCAGATCATCCTCCATGATTTCAGAATTCTCTTCTTAGTGGCTAAGAGCATGTGTCCCTTGTAGTTCATGGTCGGATCTGTATGCAGGATGAATGGTATATCCAGCCAAGTGTATATCATCATCCAGAATTGTTGTGTCCACTAACAGGAAGCAAAGAGGTGGTCTGTTGTTTCTTCATGAAATTGACATAGCTTACATAGTCTACTCTGATAATTTGGGATAATTCCTCTTGTCTGCAGGTTTACCAGAGGCGGAATTACGTCTTTCATGAGATACCAGGAAAAGGGTGAAGTTTTAAGCTGCGCATGATACTCCCATAGTGAGAACAAAACCGGATCAGGTACATTCAATGTTCTTTTTGACCTTCTAATTAATTGATAAGCTCATTTGACAGTATACATATCTCCTCCATCTTGATTCCACACCCATTTATAATGCAAATTTCGTGGTATGTGCTCCATTAGTTGTTACTGTAAGTAGGATAGGGATTCAATTTCATATTCAAATGGCTTTAGGTGACATTCCCTCTTCAAAGTCCATACCCCATTTGATTGATCTAACTTATAAGCTATTGGTTGAAATTTATCTAGCACCACTGCATATAGTCTTGTGAATCTGTCACATAGACTGCGATCTCCAAGCCATTTGTCTTGCCAAAATAGTGTGGTTAAGCCATCACCTACCTGTCTCTGACGGCTTCTATTGTACCATTCTTTCAGCTGCATATAGGTAAATATTTGCTTCCACCAGGTAGATGATCTTGACAATGATAATCTGCCAAATCCCTCAGAGTATATTGCTCTTGGTATCCTACCATATTTATGCACCAACAATTCTGTCCAGCAGCTTTGTTGACATGTTAATAGCCTCCAGCCCCATTTCACGAACAAAACTTCATTAAAGGATTCAAGCTTCAGGATTCCCAAGCCTCCATTTGGCTTTGTCTGAGTTATTTGGTCCCATGATGTCCAAGCGACCTTCCTAGCTTCTTCATTTCCTCCCCATAGGAACTGGATCTGCAATTGTTTCAGTTTTTTCAAGACCACCTTTGTAGAAATAATAGACTGGTAAATGTGTTAAGACTGCTTTGATCATCACCAGCCTTCCACCAAAAGATAGATGTCTAGCGCCACATTGTTTTAGTCTCTTTTTGACAGTATATAAGACTGGGTTCCATAGGTCTTTGCGCTGACCTATAGTGTCAAGTTGACAGTATAGTAATGCAACATGTCTAGTTGATTTTGCTAAAGACATGTTTAGAGTATATAATTAACTCTTATGAAAGTTCACATGAAGGCCAGAGACTGCCTCAAACTAGCTCAGAATGTTCCTAATTGTAGTAATATCTGTATCACTGTCGTTGCCCAAAATTATAGTGTCATCAGCGTATTGCAAAGTAGTTAACTGAAATGACCCTGAGCATAAGCCAATATAGAGCACCGGATCTCTTGATTTTTTGAAGAATATGTTTATTCCTTTTGTTGCTATAAGAAACAGGTATGGGGATAAAGGAACTCCCTGCCTTAGACCCCTGCAAGAGAGGAATTGATCCGTTGGTGAGCCATTAACGAGGATTGAAATAGAGGTCGTGCTAATACAAGCATTAATCCAGCCTATAAACTTTGGGCTGATGCCAATTTTGGTCATTATATTCAATATAAAAGACCAATGTATTGAATCAAAAGCTCTGTGGAAATCCACCTTGAATAATGTACGTTGTTGCCTTGTTTTATTTGCCAAGTCAATAATTCATTCGCACAGAGAACATTGTCCCCAATATATGTGCCCTTTATAAATCCTGACTAAGATGGAGAGATGATAGAGGGGATTACCTTGCTTAATCTGATAGGTAGAAGCTTAACCAAGATCTTATATGTACTGTTAATCAGGGAAATTGGTCTGTAGTCACTTGGATCCCTACTAGCTATCCCTTTAGGCTGCAGAGCAATAAAGGAGCAATTGAGAACTGGGGACAGTCTTGACATGGAGTAGAATGATTGAATAAACTGTAGAATGTCATTCTTGAGAATGTGCCAAAATCGACGTATGAATTTGAAGTTATATCCATTGGATTCTGGGCTTTTTGAGCCTTTGCAGCTCATGACTGCATCATAAATTTTCTCCTATGTAAATTCTGCCACTAATGCTTCATTTTCAGCAACTGAAACTTTCTGTAAGTCTATAAAGTTTCTATTGAATGTGTCTATTATCTTCCTCTACTTGAAGAAGGATTCATAATATTCTTTGAAGTGGGCTTTCACTCTCTGGACATCATCCACCCATTCTCCATTAATGTGGACTCCTTGTACGCCAATTTTTCTATTTTTGTTGACATATGAGTTGAAAATATTTGAAGTTCACATCATCTAGCTTCAACCATTTATGTCTTGACTGCTGATAGGATATTGCACCTTGTTTTTTAAGAAATATCTATAGTTTTCGCCACAAGCCTTTTTTTGTCTGTGCTTCCATGGTACATAGTGGTCTTATGTTGAGGACAGTGTCTAGATT
This sequence comes from Pinguicula moranensis, assembly GCA_028565015.1. Taxonomy (NCBI): domain Eukaryota; kingdom Viridiplantae; phylum Streptophyta; class Magnoliopsida; order Lamiales; family Lentibulariaceae; genus Pinguicula; species Pinguicula moranensis. The sequence goes on from JAOWBN010138712.1 coordinate 4,870, forward strand.
AGCAATGTTTTCTTCGGTTTTCTTGATCTCTATATGCACATAACCATATTCCTCCTAAGGCCACTTTTTCAGAGATGATTTTAGCCTTCTCAAATTTTCTTTTAATATGTAGCATGCATCTCCCTGTATTTGTAAGTTGCTCCATTCAGATTCCACTAGTTGAACATACCTGCGCTCTTCTAAACAGTCATTGTAGACTTTGAATTGTTAATTTTCAAAGTTCCCACGACCCCACTTGAATCTTTAGCTGCTATTTTAGTGAGGTGTCCCCGGTGCAGTAAGTTGTGAAACTATTTTTGATGCATTAGGTAGATGAACATATATCTAGAATAATTGTCAGTGAAAGTAACCAAAAAAAGTATTGATAACCACCTCATGCCTCAATATTTGAAGGTCTGGATACATACGAGTTCTAGTCTTTGGCCATTTCACCTTTTCAAGAAAAAAAAAGGTCTTTTAGTCATTTTGCCTTCTTTGCATGACTCACGGAATGACATTAACCCAACAATTAGATCTTTTGGATTCAGTCCACATTAATGTGTCCCAAACGCAAGTGCCAAAGATATGTTTCTCTGTCATCTCCCATAATCTTTTACCTCTTGGGTTTTGGGGCAGTTGTTCTGCTATGACCATCACATACTAATGCTAGGTTGATGTTACTCTTCCAAACCAAATAGTTTCCCGAATAAAATTGTCCATAGATAACATTGAGAGAATTGGGTTTGACATTATGCTGAATTTAAATGAAAACATACCTACTGCACAAGTGATGTATTCTAAACACAGCAAGAATACACGCAAATGCATGAATCAGTGAAGTACCAATAAGTTTTCCCCAAGATTGAATCTCTCAAGGATTAGCATTTCTTCCAAACCTAGAATTTGTCATCCTAATCACTATTCTATGAAAAATGAAAGCAAGTAAGGATGCTTGGTTGTTTTAATTATCTACTACTTGAAAATAAATTACCTACAATAACTACTCTAAAATCTAGAGACTAGTCTAGGAAGTTGCTTCGGTCGAGAAGGCATCGGTTCTCATTTGCTAAAGAGCTAATTGTGGTCTAATTGTATAAACACTTCAAACAAAGTAGAGGCCATTGGGTCTACGTTTTACGGCCTTGCCCAAGTTGGAATCTAAGAGCTTGTCATTTTACGGTATAACTCTAAGCACCTTCTAAGTTTACCGTTTTATGGCCTCACCGATATCCTTTAACTTAGTCAATTCCCGAGGGGCATATCGCTTTACATCCTATCCCCTTAGGAGACTCTAGAGCTTATCATTGTACGACCTCCCAAAGTCACGTAGCTAAGCAATTCATAAACCAAACTAATCTTGCTCAAATAATCATGGAATTATAAAGCAGCTAACTCATAGACATGCTACCTATCAAATATCACAAACATGGATAAATGAACAAGGAATTCTTTCCTTTTTCAAAGTTCTTACCATCAAAAGATGCGTTTGGTAGCCGTTTTCTGCGCGGATTAAGTTGAAAAACTGGAGGTTATCCAAGTTTTCCAAACATTTAGTACATACTCACAAGTAATCCCCTGACCCGACGGACTGCGTCTTGACCCGGGACAACTGCCTATTTTCTCACTTTTTTTTGGTCCACCAAAAAGAGGTCAGTTTTCGTAACCCCTTGTTACCCAGCATGCTAAACTTAGCAAAATATCCCTAATTAACCAATAATTTACAGAAATACCAAATATAAATAAACCAAACCCTACCTACCCTCCTCAACTTTTGAACCTGTTTTCCCATTGAGAGATAGTCGGTTTTTTGCAACCCTCGAACTCGACGAGCACTTGTCAAGGCTAAAATCTCCGGCGACACCATACACAACCCAGGTAATGCTTCGTTGTTGAATTGGCGATTCTTTATGAGCATATGTTTTCTCCTTCTACGGGTGTTCGTTGATTCACGATTTTGCTATATGAACTAAGGGTTGCCGATTTTTTTTTTGGAGTTGGGTGTGCTTAGGGGAACCCAATCCTTATGGTTTTTTGTATGTTGAACTCCAATTTGTGACTGCTGCCATTAATTATTCGGTTTGTGTCAATTACCATATTCTTTAGGGTTCTTGATTTCGATTTGGTTCAGTGTGTTTTATGTTGAATTCTGCTATATCCGAACACTCTTCATCCACCATTGGGCAGCTCTTTCAATATTCAATTGTTACCTATGATCATTAATTTGGATCTCAAATACTACATATTGGGGCTGAAATTATTGTATGCACGACAGACTTCCATGAGATAACAGGACACTGTTTTTAAATTTTTTTTTTATTGTCGTTCCATGACATCATGAACTTGGATATGGAAGTTTATACTTTAATGACCCAAGTAGTTGTAGAGTGTTTGGCGTTAGTTAACACTTTTTTCAACAGTCTTTTTGCTGAGTTAAATTACGTCTTTAGTGTTTTAGAATCGAATTTTACCTTCTGCTTTTCTGTGCATAAGTTGTTGAAAGCAATTTTATTTTAAATGGGTATAGAGCAATTTATCTTTACAAACATCTCCCAATTTTTATGGCAGCTAGAATTTGTACAATTTGTTTACATCACTATATGTGGCACTTGAATTATTTATTATGTTTGTCCATGTTCTAAGTATACATATTAAAGGCTGGTACAGGTTAAGAAAAACCTCATAGATAATATACAACATATATGTATAAGCTCAGAAATTATGTAGATCATGAGGTTGTGAAAACAAGTGCATGTTAAGAAAAAAAAATTGTTCTTGTTTTATCTTTTTCATTGTTTTATTGTTTGTTGTCTGAGTTGTCTTACGCAGATTTAATCAAACTTGTTAAATTTAAGTTAAGAAAAATATTTTTAAACTACCTAACATGTTTTGGTATGTAAATAAAATAAAATTTTAGTTAATTTGATAAATTTAACAGTTTCACATAAATTATTTTCGTATGTATAGATTAATATGCATTCTCATACACCACGTTGTATACGTAGTCTATGATTAATAGGTTGGTACTGGCTACATTCTTTCTTTGCGCCAGAGCATTTCTTATTTCACTGTCAATAATACTTGCGATAGAGGGTCAATCTTGAGCAAATGACAGACCGTCTAAGCGAAAACGAAAGCGTAATAGGGATGCAACTCCTAAGTATCTTATCCTAGATAAGATTTCGGAACGGTTAGCATTCATTCAACGCATCACTCAAGAGTCGAATAGGGAATGCTTTAAGAATTTTAGAATGTCCAGCCAAGCATTTTCAGAACTATGTGGGATGTTGCGTGGAGACCCTGGTTTGAAAGACGATAAGTACATCTCAGTGACTGAGAAGGTCGCTATCTTTATATGAACTCTAGCTCACCACCAAAAGAATAGGGTCCTGCAAACAGATTTCCAAAGGAGTGGTCAAACAATAAGCCATATATTCTATCAGGTTCTACGAGCAGTGCTTAAGATGCGTGGCAGGTTGCTTGTTCCACCAGTTCCAATAGATTCCACATGTTCTGATAAGAGGTGGAAGCATTCCGGGTGTGTCTTTTATAGTTTTGGCTTGTCTTCTTATGTTGTATTGTTTTATTTGTATTATTGCTTGCTAATAATTATTTAATGTAATACTACAGGATTGCGTTGGTGCATTATACGGTACCTACATTCCGGCGCACGTCCAAGTAGAAGACCAACCACAATATCGTACAAGGAAAGGACATTTGGCAACCAATGTTCTAGGAGTTTGTGATATGTAAGGTCGTTTTATATACGTGCTTGCCGGATGGGAAGGCTTAGCAGCTGATAGCCGTGTACTACGTGATGCTCTTACAAGGAAAAGTGGTCTTATTGTTCAAAACGGTATGACTTTAATATCTTTTTAGCACTAGTTACGATTACATTTGAATCTTTATTTGGATAATTTTATTGCAGGCACGTATTACCTATGTGACGGCGGCTACATGAACTGTGATGGTTTCCTCACACCGCACAGACAAACAAGATACCATCTACATGAGTGGGGTGGTTCGAATAGAAGACCGGAAAACTACAAGGAGTTGTTCAACCTTCGCCACTCTTCGGCTCACAATGTGATAGAACGTGCATTCGGCATTATGAAGAAGCGATTTGCCATCCTTCGGAGTCCTTCTTACTACCCTATCAAGACGCAGTCCGACATCGTGCTAGCATGTGCCTTGATACACAACTTCATCATCCAAGCCACACCCTCGGATCCTTTGTTGGCGCAAACAATTTCTCCAATTGCAGATGATCATAATCTGGACACTCCACTTGTAGACGACAACATTCAATCTGTCGAGGCATCCTCGGAGTGGAATCAATTTAGGGATAATTTAGCACTAAACCTATGGGATACCCATAGAGGATCAATCTAGAGATGATTTGTTGTGACCTATTTTTGGCATGTTGACAGATCTATGTTTGTGTTATGTGTATTTGTTTACGTACAAAGCATGCTCACTTTGCATTTTGTTGGTTTTATTTTATGTCGCATAGATTGATTTATTATGTGTTCTAATGCTCTTACACTTGATTTCTGTGTTTCCTAACATGTAGGGTCATAAGCATGGACTCAACTAGCCGTATAGGTGAAAGAGATGAGGTAACATCCGACCCGAGTTATTATGAAGAATCCGGGGGGACCTTCTACGAGGAGTAGGGGTGCTGCCACAACACCTTTCAAATGGCCGAGATCTAAGGCACACGAAGTGAAGAAAAAAATCAAGGTGGAGGCACACGTATGAGCCAATTAAAAAAAAAGAAAGTGTATTTGACTCCGGATGAAGAGAGGAGTCTATTGCAGGTTTTGAAAGACCTCGCGCTTGAAGGTTGGAAAGCGATGCAAGGTTGGAAGCGTGGGGTACACCCTAAAGCCGCAGCGAGAGTGAGGGCATCAGTTGAAGGTAGCACTATCACCGCGAAGAATGTCGACAGTAAGATGCACAGCTGGGGAAAGCAATATAGGTTGCTCCATGAATTTTCAAAACTAAGTGGCGTGGCGATTGATCCCGAGACCCATGCTATTATTGTAGACTCTGCTGATATGTGGGGGGAGTACGGACGGGTAAGTATAAATTTACAAGCAGCGTCTCAACTAATTTATGCTTTCGACTTTAGTTATGTTGACTTACCCTTTTTTGTTGAATTGTCCAGTTGAATAGCAAGTATGCACAGCTTAGGGGCAAAACATTCCCCTATTATGACATTTGGTGAGATCTTTATGGACAGTTCCGTGCCACAGGTTCAGGGGCAAGGGACCATGTCGCAGCTGAAAGAGAACCTACTCCAACTCCGTCCACGTACTACGAGCTCATTGATGATTATGAGGAAGGCATAGACGATTCTAATTTAGATGGTAGGGAGGAGAAAGCAGCACCCATTATAGATGGTTCCGCAAGTGAAAGGCGAGGAAATAGCAAGAAAACACTTCCAACTAGCCAGTCAAGTCTAACCTGCAAGGCCGGTGAGACTCTCTCTAATTTAGATGGTGTCTTCATGCGCGCAGAGCGTATCTTTACAGAGCAATAGCATACTATGAAGGATGACTCCAAGGCACAAAAGACGGCGAGGTTGAAGAAGGACTTGCAAGAGCATTCAGACCTTACTTTGGTTGAGAGGCTGCGGATTATAGACCATTTACTCGCACATAAGGGGCACTACTACTACTGGACCACTATGTATGCCGAGGAACGTGTTGGGAGACTTGAATTAGTGGTGCAGTTGTTGGAATTGTGAGCTCAACTTGCATAGTTGATGCAAGTTGTTGTTTTGAACTATTTATGTTTTATGATTTGAATTAGTAGTGCATGCTGCTGTTTTGAACTATGTGATGCAGATTTGTTGTTCTGAACAGATTATGTTTTGAACTATGTGATGCAGATTTGTTGCAAGACATTCCGCGTGTTAGTTTGGTTGCAAGCCTGATTATTGTACTAGCATCACGTCTATGGCTATCTTCATTTTCGTCAGTATACTTAGAGCTTTAGACGTACGAATTTTAAACTGAATCAAGAAAAGCTGCAGGAAAACAAGGCAAGTACTTGTTAATAATTTACAAGGCAGATCATTGCGTTTCAGCAAATAAAGTGCCTTGGTCAGGTGGTGTCTTCTAAAAATTATACTGATGAACCATCCCGGAACGTTGAACCCTCTGCCTCATCAACTGATAATGTGAAATGGACAAAATCTCATTATAATTTGCATAAACAAAATCTCATTATAATTTGCAATGTGTCATGCAAAGAGTACTTTGACAACCAAGGGATCATATTTCTGTCTAAAGGCGCAAAACACAGGGAAGCCAACAATACTCAGTATAATTTGCAATGGCAAGAGTACCAAATGGGAAACTATATCATACTCTAAGATGCATCTATCTACAAAACTTGAAGATGGGACAAGTGTTTGCTTGGCCACAGATTCAGCAAACATTGTGACAGAGAGTTGCAAATGTTTGGGCACGGACTGTAAGTGTGATCTTGGAAGTCAATGGTTCAAAATTATAAATAGCACGAGACTGGGTAAGGGCAAGGACATCATACCTGAGGTGGGCTCCATTGTGAATAAGATTGGAAAGGATTTTCATAGAACGTTATATGCTGTAAGATGAGCGCAACTAGTAGATGATGCATTGTTAACAATCTACGAATGAAAGTAGACTTCAAATCCAGATGTTTACGAGCTCTATCATTCTTAGAAGGAAAGTACTCAATTGTACCACAAACTACAGTCTTCAACTACCTATAATGTGTAGGTATTTTTTGAAGTAAAGCTTCAATGATGTGAAGTTACATGCTTATATACCTATTTTGCAGAGAATGTTAAGCAGGGGCAAGAAGATGCTACATCTAACACTGTAACTTCACGTTTGTAACAGAAGATGCTAGATCTAGATTTAAGGTTGAAAATCTAGGAGAGGGGAAAGAGTCAGAAAGTTTCAAGTATCAATGTTGGAACTTTAATGTAACTCAGAAAGCAAATAGAGGATAGGTGTAGAAATACCATCACAGAGTCATGTCTTTCTTCCACATTCGTACAAGTCACATGTAAATAGCAAAGAGTGTAAGGATTCACAAGATACAAAAGAGGTTCCAAACGAAAAACAACTCATTTCAAACCAAACCAAACTCAACGTAAACAATTACTACTAACAGAAATTACTACTAACACAAACCTAATTGCATCAACGTAAACAATTACTATTAATAAATCTAAACAATTGCTACTAAACACAAATTATATACGTAGGAACCATAATGCTTGGATTATCAAGGATGAACTCAACGTCAAACTCAAAGATCCAAGAGAGGAAAACATGCAACAAATCCATCCAATGAACATAATAACCGACAAAGATAAATCAGTTTAGCATATCATAATCAATTGGCAAAGATAAATCCATCGAGTGAAGATAAATGTTAACGATAGAGCTTAATTATCAGATTAGCCAATACATAATCGTGTGAATCCAAACAGAAAATTATATTTCACATTTTAAGTGAAATATTCGTGCGTGATGCAGGAAGCAAAACTTGTCGCTGGAAATTCTCGGCACACAATCGGAACTGGATCTTTGCCATCAATGATGAGTGGATCGTCTTCAACGTCTCCGGTTCTGCGTTCAGGTGGTGTAGGCCGTACCCCTGTGGCTGGAGTTGGGCGATTCACGTGCAGCCGGGTGCTCTCTTTGTATGCATGCGCATACATGCCCAAGGAAAACCTGGTTGGCGGATTCACCAGATGATGGCACACGGCGAGAGGCTGCGGCGGACGTGAGTGGCCAGCAAAATCCCCAGGTAAATCTTCCATTCTGATTTGCCTGGATTCGTTCAAAATTGGGGAAAAAACTAGGGTTTCAGCCAATGTGCAATTAGAAATCGGATGAAATGAGATTGACATTTCGTGTCGACAACGATACAACCAAGGGCGATTTTGGAATTTCAACTGTAATAGTAAATCTGACTGGAGTACTCCATCAGTTATCCGTTACTTCCAAACGCTGACAAACAGATTACCCTGCTAAATCCTGTCATTGCGTTGTCCCACAAAACCGGTACCAAACGTCTGGTTACACAAATTTCACCGTACAAATACCATAGTTGTACCCGAACCGGAAAACTGTTATCCGGCTACCAAACGCAGCCTACATAGGTCTTATGAGGTTAATTCCTCAATTAGCCTTCTACAACCAGAATTTCACCGAATATTGCCAAGGACCAATTCAAATTTCACTGTGAATCTGATACTTTTCTTGGAACCAGGCTCTGATGTCACTTGTTAGAATCGGGTCTCAGGTTATCTTAGAATCAAAACACACAGTAGTAACTTCTTTGCAGTATTAATAGAAAATGATCAATTAAATTATTAAAACTGATCAAAAACACCAAATCTTAAGTCTAGTGTTTTACCGGCTCCTCTGATATCAACTACATCCACGTTGATCGCTAGAATGCTCACTGCTCTATTATTGCTTTACCCAATGTTCACAACTTACAACAACACTGAGAATCTCGTGGATTCTCAACCAAGAACACGAAAACCTGAAGGACGCAATCGAATAAAAAGGGATATATCGAACCCTAAAGGATATAACAAGCTACGAACCACTGTTCGTAGAATCAAGTGATAATTTGTCACATCATACACAAGATACACACTAATCTGGTCTTAGAACCAGCAAATACATATCAAAGTTGGAGCAAATTCTCATAGAGAGAATTTTCGAAGAAGCTAGAGAATTGCCTGGAGAGAAAAGATGAGAGCGTCTGCGCCCTTCACAAAAAAAATTGTTGAGAGTTGTCTTCACGAGGCATTTCAGAGCTCCTAATGCGCTTTTTCAGCACCGCCAAATTTCAGCTATTAGATTTGATAGTAGGGGAACGGTTTGGATCACTCCATCTGTGCTGCTGACTCTCGAGGTGTCGGCTTGAGATGAGCCGTCCAATTACAAGCAACCAACGGCCAGGATCACATATTGCATAATGTGTCCACGAAGTTTAGGCGGTAAAAATAGGAAGGGTAAATTAGAGATTTCACATAATAAGTTGGGGGCATAGGTATTTCACAAATTCTTATAAAACCATTCAAATTAAACTTCTCTTTTAAAAATAGAGAAAACAGAAACAAAAGTTTCACATAGCTTTTAATTCAGGACAAGATATTGAATTAGTGGTTGGTCAAAGTTGAGTTAAAACTTAAAACAGAGTGATTGGATGAGGAAATTCGTTGAAAATGTGAAGTGATTGTATGTGTCATGTGTTTGGTTGGCATGAAAATGGCAGTCCACAACGGTATTTTATCACTTCTTGAATAAAACGTAAGCTACCCAAATATGGTTGTGGTCAATGGATTCTCTCGTTATACATATTCGCGAGTGAAAGCATTTGTCTTGGGATCTTTTAGTAGATTAGATTTTCCAAACAATTTGGACCTCTCAGTTCTAACTCCATCAAATCACAACTAGTAGCATTTTGGTGATTCGAAATTATCTTGTGCCAATCAATGCAGGGTGGAAAAACTTAACATTTACAGCTTCTTCTAGAATTTTCTTTTCAAAAAAAAGATTCTTCGAATAATAACATTGGATAAATGGATATACCCCCCACCCGGCCACCCTCACCCCCACAAAAAAGAAGACATAAAAAGAGGGTTGGTTTTGCAGCTCATGCGGTTGCCATTGCCACTTGGGGGCCGAGCCAGTAGAGGCAGTCGCTCCCCATCCAATCCACTCTATTTTTATAAATTTTTGACAGTTCTTTTTTTTTCTCTGAAAAATGGTTTCATCTTCTCTGATTTCTATTTTCGCTCCACAATTGTCTTATTAAACCAGAGAAAAGAACGAATGGACAAACTTGATAATCTGTCCAGCTTTGACTAATTTTTTAAGACCCTAATCTCGAATTTAAGGGTCCCGATACCCCTGCATCGGCACCTTTAAACATGCCGATATAGTGAGTATCGGCAAGTTACATTCGCTAAAAAAAATTCTCATTTTTTTAGCCCAATTTGTATTAAAGAGTGAAACAAAAAAATGCAGATGATTGGTTGTATAATCTAGTCAACCATGGAATAAACAAAAGTGCGGTGAATATGCCCAATCAAAGTGGCGTTCGATGATTTTTTTTTAATAACCGGGGTATCCGAACCAAATTCACAGAACCGAACCACAGAGTGTTTTCAGAATGAATATAAACTCGACTAATCCGGGGTCATGCACCGCCTCCCACACCACACATGACCGAGTAGTACCATAGGCCGAAGCCCCGGAGGCGTGGCCCTGAAAGTTTGTCACCCGCGGGTTTCGAACCCCTGACCTCTAGGCAAGCCCTGATGGTCAGCAGTCTAGCCGCTGGAATAACTCGTCAGGTTCGTTCCATGAATTTTCTATAGTCAAAGTTGCAAAATATTAATTTGCCATTTGCCCAACTTTAACCAGATCAAGTACGAGTCACGTACGCTAGTCATGGATGGATTTAGGCCCTGAATCCAGTAGTAGTTGTAGTGACCGTTTTTCTTCTTCTTGTAATTAAAGTTTGCATGATGATGAAACTAAGAAAATATGCTAAGGATGCGTATGTTTGTTTCGCCAATTCTTTGATTTACATCGTATAATCCTTACATAGAAGAGATATAAAAATATAAATATAGAGTATACTCGAATTTACTAGCAAAGAATTGCTTATCCTTTTTATTGTCCAAACAACCTATTTATAAAGTTTATAGAGGACACATCGGTATTTTTTTATAATCATATAACGCACTTGTGGGCGGTGACCATTATTTGTTATCTCTTTTGTCAGCGACTTGAGGAAGATAAGCTTGTTAGGAAACACCAATCATTTCTTTGCCGGGGAAAGCATGTGTCCACCTTGAAGAAACTTATCATTTATATGAGGTTGTTCTCCTCGTGTCCGTGCGTTGAGGCACGGAGCATAACTTTCGAGATGTGTCTGTCTTTCAAGGTGGCACGGGTACTTAGCAGATTTTTCTCCTCCGGGTGGTAAATGGACCAGTCGCCTAATGGGCTTTTGCTAGTATTTTTTCAAACTACATCATCAATCCCTCAAGTTTAAAGATTATAAATATATAACCCTTGAACTTTCTAGACTTTTCCCGTTTTGATCTCTTGGCATTCACGTCCGTTGATCTCCATTCTCGATGTTTTGCCTTTCCCAGATTCCCTCTTTTCCTTCATGCGGTTCAGGGGTTGTTGATGTCGATTTGCCACCCACCTTCGATCTCTATTCACCTCTCCGCAACATTCTGTTTGGCTATATCGCCTAGGCCTACCTTTTGGGTTTCGTCGCTAGCCTTTCTCGTCTTTCGCTATTTTTCTAAGGCTTTTGTGTTCGCAATAGAGGTGAAAATCATGGTGAACTCCAGCAGGTGTAGGTTGACGGGAGATCTTCTAGTCATCGTTCGCACGACCTTTTGTCCTGACCATGAGCAATAAGCGTCAATGACCTTATTTAGGGCACTCAAGGATTTCCTATCTCCCCTAAGGAAACATAGGACATCATCTGCATATATCACATGGGAAATCATCAGAGTCCCAATAGGTTGTCGAAAGTTCTTGATCTTCCCTCTAATGCATTCCTGTAAATATCACTCTAGAAAAAGTATCCTGCATCAATATAAACATGTATGGGGATAATAGGCCACCTTGTCAAAACCCCTAACGTGATGAGAAAACCCCAGGGTTATTTCATTCATCTGAACAGAGAACCATTGATTTTTCACGCATTTCATCAAGATTCTACTGACATTCTGATTGAATCCTTTAGCTTCTAGAACGTTTTCTAGGAAATATCACATGTATCGTCATAGGCCTTAGCCATATCCAGTTTTATCATGATATTGTCCCTAGGATTCTTTTGTTAATGCTTTGAGTTAATTCTTGAGCCAAGAAAATGTAGTCTAAAATGCTTCTACCTTGTACAAAGGTTCATTGTTCCTCTGCGATAAGTTTTTCTATGAACTTTGGGATTCTGACCACAAAAACTTTTGTCGACCTTGTTTGTCATCGGCTAATAGGACGAAATTGCTCAAAACTGATAGGGTTCTTCATCTTAGCAATAATTGCTTGAACGTTAGAGTTGAATATTTTGAGGAAATTTGCACTGCAGAAGAAATCTTGAATGACACCCACTAAATCCTGCCCTGTAATCTCCTAGGTAGATCAAAATAATTCAAATCCGAAACCATATGAACCCAGAGCACTATTACTCGGAATAGTACTCAAAACTTCTTCGATCTCCAGTGCCTCTGGAATCATACAAATGCTTCTATTTTCCTCAAGGCTGATTTTTTTCCTTGAATAGACCTTGTAGATCATAGTCTCCCACTTCCCCCTCTTATGGCGTGAGCAACTATTTAAAATAATGATTGCTTCCTCATGGCCCCTTTGTGCATCGTCTAGAGACATACCATCCTATAACACCATCCGGTTAATTATGCTTTTATTCCTTTTAGCATTTGTGAAAGAGTGGAAGCATTTCGAGTTTCTGTCCCCCTCAAGAATTCATTTCTTCTAAGCCATATGCTCCAGTCTGGAATTCTCCCAATTTTCCCATTCAATCTACTCAGCCTTTGTAACCATCAATTCAGAGTCTAGTCTAGATTCAATTTTATGTAGCTCCATTTCTATCACTTCCATTCTTTGTTCCAATTGATCAATTTTGGCTTCAACTCTCCCGAATGATATCTTATTCTACTCTCTCAACCGCAATCCCATTCTTTGTTCCAATTGATCCCTAGGTACTGGCTGAATAGATGGGAGATGGATTGTAAGGCGTCCTTCCTATACAAATGCACTAACATGTTTGGTAGTGTGATCCACATGGGGCCACCAAGGATTATGTCTCGATATCTAACTCCATAGTCAACCGAAAGAGTCGAAAGGGCCTGGCCCTTGAATATCCTGCCCTCCCTTGTCCAACTTTGAGTGATGTCACTTTTGTTTTTAAACTAAATTAGGACATGGCGTCCGCCCAGCACAGTGATGTACGGTGGGAAAATGAGGCACCAGGTCTTTGTGACGTTCCGGCGGATTCTATCCACGCAAACTTTTATTCCAAGCGTTACCAATTTCTTATCTACCTTTCATTCTTCAGTTCCCCAAGATCCATATCCGTTAACCCAAATGTTAAGATTGTCTTTATCTTGATTCAACCACGTCGCAAACTTGACCCAAACCTTAAATGTTATCTCGCCATACCAACAAAAAGATAAACCAAATAGCTAATAACCTTTTTTCAAAATATCCCAATTACAAATAAAAGTAAACAGGAACATCACATTATATTGTAACACACAAATTGTCACAAACTGCTTAAAAATAACTAATTGAATAATCCAAAAATACTCTAACAAAACTCTAAAACCTGTGCATGATTTCGTCCAAAATTTGTCTCACACACTGAACAATCGACCACGAAACCATAGGAATTTCACAAGAAGTTGTCACTAGTGCCGAAGCTAAGTGGGAGCGAAACCTAAATTTATGGGAAGGAGGGTCAATATAGATTTAAAAGGGAAGCCAAAAATTTTATCATGCAAACTTTATTAAAACAATATTTCTAATGGGTGGTGGTTGCTAAAGGTGAGCAAAATAACCGTCGATTTTTCGGTTAACCAAAAACCGACGCTTAATCGAACCGAATAACCAAACATTTTTGGTTATTTGGTTATTCGGTTCGGTTATGGTTATGAAAAACCATAACTGAAATTTTTCGGTTCGATTTTCGGTTTTAATCAAAATTTACTTTTTTTTTTAAAATTTTTTTGTTATAACCCTAAATCCTAAAAACCCTAAATCCTAAAACCCATAAATCCTAAAAAAAATCATAAACCCTAAGCCCTAATCCAAAAATATAACCCTAAGATCTAAATATTTAAAAATCTAAACCCTAAACTCCAAACGATAAATCGTACGGACCCTAAAATAGACTTTTGAGGAAACAGTGTCACAAATGATATCAACGGAAAGTTGGCCAGAGGCAGCAATGCTTCACATATCTCCTTGTTAGCTAAGACTGCAAATCCTCTTACAGTTAAGG
>JAOWBN010138823.1:0-18917 GCA_028565015.1 Pinguicula moranensis
GTATCTCATCTTAGCAGTACTTTTAAGTTATGGCATGCTCGTTTGGGTCATGTATCACCTTCTATTATCTCTTTGTTAGGTCGTCAGGGTCGTATTTTCCTGAAAACTTCAAACTTTGTTCCTCATATTTGTGTCTCCTCTGAAATGGCAAAGAGCCATAGATTACCTTTTGTTGCTATGGAACAGCGTGCCTCAAGGCCACTTGCTCTCATACATTGTGATCTTTGAGGTCCCTCTCCTGTATTATCTTTGACTGGTTTTCGTTATTATGTAATCTTTGTTGATGATTATTCTCGATTTACATGGTTTTACCCCCTCAAAAATAAATCTGATTTTTATGCTAGATTTCTTCACTTCCATGCCTTTGTGGAAAAATAGCATTCCACTTCTATTCAAAAATTTCAAACTGATGGTGGCACTGAATTTAAAAATCATCGCTTTCAACAATACCTTCAAACACATGGCATTCAGCATTTCATGTCTTGTCCGTCCATATACCCCTACGCAAAATGGTCGTGCTGAGCGCAAGCACCGTCATATCACTGAGATGGGTCTCACTCTCCTCTTTCATTCTCATGTCCCCTTACTCTATTGGGTCGATGCGTTTAGCACTGCAACTTACATCATCAACTGGTTGTCGTCACCCCTTCTCTCAGGTATCTCCCCCTTTAAACTTATTTGTGGTTCTGCTCCTCAATATGATCATTTCCATCCTTTTGGTTGCAGAGTTTTTCCCTGTCTTTGCGATTATATACCTAACAAATTTGCTCCCAGGAGCTTGCCTTGTTTATTTCTTGGATATAAATCCTCTCACAAAGGTTTTCGATGTCTTGATACCTCTACCTCCCGTATATATAACACTCATCATGCTCGTTTTTATGAGCTTTGTTTTCCCTGTCAGCACTCATCTCCCCTGCCCTCTATAGTTGACCTTGATGTTTCGATATTTCTTGAGTCTCCAGATACTGCTACCCCTTATGCCTCTGCTACATCATATGCCCATGCTTCGTCTTCCTCTCCTACATACATCTACTCCTTGATCTATTTGTCCTCTTCCGTTTCCCGATTCTAACTCTTTACCTCTCACCACTTCTGATAGTCCCTCCGTTTCTTCCATAGACCCCTCTGTTTCCTTATCCTTTCCTGAGCCTACTTTAGACCATGTTCTTCCCTCTGTGCTTGGTTCTCACCCTATGATTACTTGTGCTCGAGCTGGTGTGTTTCATCCTAAAATCATTGATGATTATTGTGATGTTGTTCCAACTGGATTTCTCAGTGCTCTGATCGCCTCTACTGCACCTTGTGGGTTTCGGTCTGCTGCCAAGCATCCTGCTTGGGTTTCGGTCTGCTGCCAAGCATCCTGCTTGGGTTTCTGCTATGGATGAGGAAATCACTGCTTTCATCAAAATCACACTTTGGAGCTTGTCCCACGTCTGTCTCATGATAATGTTGTTAGCTCAAAATGGGTTTTTTGCACCAAATATCTTCCTGATGGTACTGTGGATCGTCTCAAAGCTCGTCTTGTTGCTCGTGGGTTTACTCAAATTCCTGGTTTGGACTATTTTGACACCTTCTCTCCGGTTGTCAAAGCTACTACTGTTCGGGTTGTTCTCTTTATTACTGTCTCTTGTCGATGGCCTCTTCGCCAGTTGGATATCAAGAGTGCTTTCTTGAATGGGACCTTGACTGAAGATGTTTATATGGAACAGCCTCCAGGCTATGTTAATCCTCTTCATCCCGATCATGTTTGTTATCTCAAGAAGGCTCTCTATGGTCTCAAACAAGCTCCTAGGGCCTGGTTTGAGCGCTTTATTACATTTCTTCTCACTATTGGATTCATTTGCAGTCGTGCTGATACTTCTCTCTTTATTTTTATCCGAGGACCTGCTGTTATATATCTTCTTCTTTATATTGATGACATTATTGTTATAGGCACTAGTAATTCTCTATTAGACCGGCTTGTTAATCATTTGCATTCTGAATTTGCTCTAAAGGATATTGGATCTCTTACTTATTTCCTTGGCATCGAGGCCACTTACTTTTCTGATGGACTTTTTCTTAGTCAGATGAAGTATACTCGGGATATTCTTGACCGTGCTCAGCTTCTGGATAGTCGTCCTGTCACCACACCGATGGTTATCTTTCAGTATCTCTCCTCTGCCGGAGAACCCTTGACTGATCCCACTATGTATCGCTCTCTTGTTGGTGCTCTTCAGTATCTCACCATCACCCGTCCTGGTCTCACTTATGCTGTTAACTCGGTGAGCCATTATATGCATGCCCCTACTGATCTTCATCTTCATGCTGTTAAGCGCATTCTTCGTTATGTTCATGGCACCCTCGCTATGGGACTTTGGTTCACTCCTTATCCTGTCCCTAGCTCCGTTTTGGCTTATTCTGATGCTGATTGGGCTGGTTGTCCTGATACTCGTCGTTCCACTTCCGATTATGCTATATTTCTTGGTGATAATCCTGTATCTTGGAGTGCCAAGAAGCAACACACTGTCTCTCGCTCTAGTTGTGAAGCTGAGTATCGAGCTCTTGCTACGGCTGCTGCTGAGGTTCTTTGGCTACGTCATCTTCTCTCTGATCTTGGCATTGCTTTGCCTCACCCTCCTGTTCTTCTCTGTGATAACAATAGTGCAATTTTTCTCAGTACAAATCCTATTGCTCACAAGCGTGCCAAGCATGTCGAGTTCGACTATCATTTTATTCGTGAGCAGGTTCTTGCCGGTACTATTAGCACACATTTCGTATATTCTCAACATCAAGTAGCTGATCTTTTCACCAAGAGTTTACCCCGGGAGTTCTTTGAATTCTTTTGCTCCAAGCTTCATGTGGTCTACAATCCCACACTTAGCTGTCGGGGGGGTGTTGACCCTATAAGCAGCGCAAACAGTCTACATTTTCATACTCAAGAAGAACACTCTGGCGACACTACAAACGTGGATCTCAAACCTTCTAAAGACACTACAAACATCCGTAAACAAGACAGTAAACAAGTCAGCAAAAATAGTTGCATCAATTTAGGGGCACAGGACAATTTGAGCAACAATCAAAGCAATGGCAAGAAAGTCAAGAATGACACTCTAACAATTAAAGCCAAGAAAAGTAGCTGAAATAGGAATAGGAAATCTGCAGCAAATGATCAAAGACTATCCTATTTAAGCAACAACTCGAGAAATGTAAACTTATGATCTTCAATGGAGAGATTCAAGTTCAATACAAAACTCTTCTTCAAATTGATCTACACAAACAAATTGCACTCAAGCACCATCAAATAAAATTGCAGTAGCTTACTTACTTTACAACAAAGCAAAAACAAAGAACAGAATGAGAGTACTAACTCAGATTAGATATGTCCCAAACTTTGGATGCATAATGTAGAAGCTAGTGGTTTGATCCTTGATCATGAACTGTATATCCTGCCTTTTCGATATACCCTCCGGTGTAGCTAAGGGTGATCTAGTGCATAGTTCCCCTAACCTCATGAATGCACAAGCATCTATGCATTCAGTTCATCGCCATCATCCGCTTTTCACCCAATAGGTTATCATGACTATCAACTTATTGATACCCTTTTTTAGGAATATCGGTACATAGCTTCTTCCTGTTTGATGAACTATCCTTGTAATGTACAGAGTGCATAGCCGGTTGGGCAGAGGTATTACAGTTCACTTCCAAGGAAACAACCCAGTTACCTTTACCTACTAGTTCAAATTCCTTAATACTAATTTGAACAGCATGTCTTATAACTTTCTTGCTCTTGGGGTGACTTCCTGTGGCATACGTGTGTCTCTTCTCAGGATCAGTCACTCTAATTCTTCCTTAATATTAAAAATTCTAATCAGAGTAGGATTTTACTACATAATTAGATTTAGGCTAAAACACAACAACAACACAACATACCCAGTATATTTCCAACTAAGTTGGAGTCTGGAGGGTCAGATTTACGCGGCCTTACCCTTATAATTATACAAAGAGGCCATTTCCATTGCGACGTAATATGCATTGCGCCATTTGATATATTGAGTTCCAGTAACTCCACTAAATAGAAGCACTGGAATTTAATAGAGTCATTTTGCTCTACTCCATTATTAGCACAAAGCCAAAAGAATTATCGATTATGACTCTTCCAACTCCATTTGCAGTCAATTATGTAATTATACGTTAATTACTAAACCCTAATATCTCCCTAAATAGGGCGTTTAGTACACCTATTTACTTACTCTAGAATTATTATTCTTATGTGTTGAGACCCAGAAACATTTATACAGTTTTTCTCGAATTACTGCCTTATCATCTATGAAAGTGGAGATTTGAGTTCTTGAATTACAAGGAACATTACGGTTCTATACGCTTCCGCATTAAAGGTATGATTCGTTCGTATTTAGTTTTATTATTAGATCCGTTTTAATTAGATTTACAGAGGTATCAAAGCCAAATTTCGGATATGTTTGTATTTATTCCTTTATTCATTAATAGTTCGATTTGTTTGATTATTTTTAAATCCATTACTAATCTGTTTCACATTTGATTTTTTGGTATATATCGCTATTTTTTAATTTTCGTAATCGACACCGCTCGCCGTCGTCAGATCCATCGCCCGACCGCCATTTACAACAGCGCGTATACGTCACGTGCCGCCTAGAATTCATAAGAGATTCCATGGCATGTTTACATCACGCACCATGAGGAATCTGGCAAAAGCATAGATTTTTCATGCGCATGTGTCACACCTTCGTATACAATCACCGTCAGCTGCCGTGTATCCATCAAAATAAGTAGAGGGGCTGCGCATGTTCATTACGCGCCACCAAAATGCTGCACAAATAGTGGGTAGTCGTGCCCCGATTGCTAGTCTTGTCCAAAATTTGCAGATCTGAGCAAGATCCACTGATTTTGTGCTTCGGGGTGACGCGTGTTTGTCACACACCACCACACCAAGGCCAAATCAGCCCGAAAAATGGCATTTTCGGCCAAAAAAAAAGGTGAATGATGTCATTTTTGAGGTGGATCTGAGAAGGCAAAGCTGCGTGGACACAACTTTTCATCACTTGGGCAAAAAAGGGCAACTAAAGACGGGCGACGAAGAGCAACGACCTCAGAATCAGGCAACGGAGACAACCACGAGGACCGGAGCGATGATACCGGAGTAGAATCACGAAAAAATGGAACAATCGCGCAAAATGCGTAATCAGGTAAATTGCAAATTCGGCACCAGACAAAATTTTCGTCTACGATTTTGGTGGAATTTCCATCGAAGACTTTAATTCTGTCTTTTATATGTTGGGCCACCAATATTTATTTTTTTGGGTGACTTAACAACAAGTTTAATAAAAATATATATTTTTTGGGCCGTGTTTCTTATTAAAAGTTGGGTTAGATATTTGCTTTCATCGGGCCAATTGTTTTTGTTTTTAAAATATGGTCAAAATTGTTTTGAAAACCTTTGGGCGAATAATTTTAATTACGTGTTAAAAGCACAATTTCATTCGTGTTAAATGTGTTAGTATGCATGATTAGAAATAATTTAATTTGTTATGTGCAATTTAATTTTTGGTCTGCATGGTTAAAAATAAATTTAGTTTGCTTAGTGCAATTTTAGTATGCATGATTAAGAGTAAATTCATTTTTCTTAGTGCAATTTAATTTTAGTATACATGATTGGGAATTAAATTTATTTTGCTTAGTAAAATTTAATTCTTAGTATGCATGCTTATGAATAATATTCTAAGTGCAATTTCAATTCCAAACATGCTTATGTGAATTATGAATTAATTTTATTAGATAATATATTTCCAACAAATAAAATTACTGAACAAATAATTTTTAACTTTGTGTTGATAATTAAACGATGGTAATCAAAACCATATTACTACCATTATTTTGAATTTCAAAAGAAATCTACATTAATCGTGCTCGTAAGGGGTTGCCTAGGACTGATTGTTAAGTTAGGTCATTGTGACTTCACCAAACATCTGGACCCTTCAAGAGGAATGAAAGCATTGTGTAAGCAGCTGATCACCGGAATTATGATACAAGATCAGCTATCTGGGTGCCTACTGAATCGATTAAAGATCCCATCTGAACCAATTCAGATTTTTTTTATAGTTTTGAAATTTTCTTTTAATTATGTGTTAAAAGAAAATCGAGTTTTTATACATCAACAATTTATTTGTGTTAATTATTTTTCCTAAATAAATAAAATTAAATCAAAATGCTTTACAACGAAAATCACCAAATTGTTATAATTAACAATTACATGTGTTAATTCGTTTGGTTGTATGTGTTACTTTGTGTTTTTGCCTGAATTTGTTTCAATACGTGGAAGTTATATTTTCCTAAAAAAAATTGATTATGAAAGATGTGATGATTATGAGTCTAGCCAAATTTTCAAAAGTATAACATAATTCAAAAAATTTCACAGAAAATATAATTTTAAAATTGTGTCTAATGTCCTTAAAATTAACTTGCAGAAATAGCACCCCCTAGTATGATAAACGAGCTCTCTTCAAGTTATAAGTTAATTGGATTGAACTATGACATCTAGTCCAGGAAGATTCAGTATGTCCTGCACGAGAAAGATGTTTTTGAGCATATAACCATGAAAGAACCAGCAAAAAAACTTACCAACCTACGAAGCATAGGCCAAGAAGGCCCGTAGTGCATGCTATGCTATGTTGTACTATATGCATGACAACCTGATTGGCACGTACGATATAGAGCCCACAGCCAAGTTCATATGGGACAAACTCAAGGAAAAATACGGCCAAACATCAGCTACAAGGCTCCTTGCCTTGTACCTAAATATGCTTCAGTACAAGATTGATTTGAGTCGACCTGTACTTTAATACCTCTGCATCATGAGTACCATGCTTCCGATCTCAAGCCTGGTGAGATCAATATTTCAAAGTTCGAACAAGTGCATAATGTAATTTGTTCACTACCTGATGAAAGGGAAGACAGGCGTTGAACTCCTTTCAAAACTTTGATGAATCATGACGTGAATATCAAGACATTCGCTCATATATCCAAGCATCTTGAGCTTGAAGATGAGAGCCTACGAGCTTTTGTAACCTCTGCCAAAGTTCTTGCTACTTATGGGAGAAACTCTAAGAGAAACAAGAAATTTGATAATTCTGTAAAGAAGACTCATAAATTTGTTCAAATCATGAAAATAACTAAACAACCCAAGGCTAACTGTCCCAAGACTATGGCACGTGTGAAGTGCTATAACAGCAGAATGAATGGTCACTTTTCTTGGGACAATTTCGAGCCGAAAAAGGTACATTTCACTCCCAATAATCCCAGTTTATGCATTTGTTATCATGCATTAGTTGCTAATTCCTTTCCTAAATGGATTGTTGATTCAGGAGCATTCCATAATGTAATGAATGATCATGCTGGATTTGTTAAGTTTCATTGTTGTGGTGCAAGAACACGAACCATAACAAATGGGAACGACAGTGAAGTGGATGTCATTGGTATTGACACCTACAAATTTCAACTTCGTAGCGGAAACACACTTCCATTATATGACATAATCCATGTGCTGGGATTCCGCTATTGTTTAGTTTCTACTATTTTCTTTGCTACAATTTAAGTTTTTGCATTTAATTTTAGTCCTAGAGGTTTGAAAATTATGTTCAGTGACGATTTGCCTGATAACGACTCATATAAATATGGTTTTTGTGTCCTTTATTTGGATGGTATTTATAACAATTCTGTTAGTTCATCCATTTCTTTAGCCTCCAAAATCAACTTCTGAATCTGTTAAATGACATTTAGACTTGGTCACATTGGCCAAGATAGATTAAACAGACTTGCTAAGTGCTTTCTATTAAACCAACTCACTAAGGTTAAGTTGTCTGTGTGTGAATCTTGCTTAGCTGGCAAGGCTAGCAAGAAGCCTTTTGATAAGGTTTCTCGAGTCTCAAATTACTTGAATTTAGTCTATTCCGACATTTGCGAACCTATGAGCATGAAAATACGCCATGGAGCTTCATATTTCATCACTTTTATAGACGACTACTCGTGTTTTGGACACGTGTATTTGTTGTTTTATTGCCTCAAAGCACTTGCTATGTTCAAATGCTATGCAGCTAAAATAGAGAACCAGTTGGACAGAAGAGTTAAGATTCTTCAAACCGACCATGGTCGTGAATACCTTTATGATATGTTCAAAGGGTATTGTGATGAAAAGGGCATAGCTAGAAAACTTACCATTCCTTATACCCCGTAGCGAAATGGTGTTGCAGAACGTATGAATCATACCCTGCTTGATATGGTTAGGTCTATGATGGCGCAGGACAACTTATCCATTAACTTTTGGGGAGATGCGTTGCTCACAACAACATACATATTCAATAGAGTACCAAGCAAGAGTGTGTCCACCACTCCATATAAGTCATGGAATGGAAGGAAACCAATCATGAACCATATATGACCATGGGGTTTGGTAGGCTATGTGCACAACCCAACCCATCAACATGGAAAATTTGATCCAAAATCAACCAATAGAATGTTTATTTGATACCCCAAACATTCAAAAGAAAATGTAATGTTCGGTGAACACTCAAATTAGGGCATGACTGAAATCGATAATCGCAATGTTGAATTCATAGGGGATCATTTCCCAACTATTGAAGAAATAAAATAGGATGATCACTTGTATGAGTTGCAAGAAGACTTGTCACTATCTCTTAGTATGAGGGAGAGTATGTTTCACCAATTGACCTAGGATAGTGTAATATCACCTATTCAAGGTGGGAACTTGCCAAATGAGGGTCAACATGAAAGGGAGGGGGTAAGTCTTCCAAATTTTATGCCCAACGAGATCGGTTCTCAAAATAAGTGTCAACATGAAAGAGGGGTAAGTCTTCAACCTTTGATGATTAAAAACGATATTAGTTCTCAAAATTTAGGCCATGATATTGTAATTATGAACCCCATGAACCATAGGATTAGTGGGATCGACCATTCTCACACCGTCAATCACACAAGCCAAGGGACAAGTGGGAACAAACCCTAACCATGCAAGTAGAATATCCTCTTATCCGAAGGAGTGAACAAAAAAGAATTCCTCAACAATACTTTCGTTGAGGAATGCAGAAAAATATGTTTTCTAGCATGAAAAATTCCTCGTTTGTTTTCCTGCACTAGTCCACAAGCCAAGGGACTAGTGCCATGAAGAATGAAATGAACTCAATGCAAATAAACGAGGTCAAAAGTTTGACTTGTGGCAAACTTTTTTACCCAAATCAAGGATATAGACTATTAAGAGATATTTTCTTTTGTGGTGAGGATTGCCTCTATTCGCCTACATCTACCCTTGGTTGCCCATTTGGATCTTGAGATAATCTAAATGGACGTAAAGACTGCATTCCTCAATGAAACACCTGAGGAAAAGATGTACATGGATCAACCCGTTGGCTTTGCCTTAACAGGCCAAGATGACAAGGTATATCGTCTTAAAAGATCTATATATGGACTTAAAAAGTATTCAAGATTGTGGTATTTTAGATTTCATGAGGCCATTACTTCGTATGCCTTCACCATGATAAATGAAGATCACTGCGAGTATGTCCTAAGGACAAAATTTTTTCTCTTCTTATATGTCGATTACATTCTATTGGCTGGAAACAACATGAGAATGACCAAAGCCACTAAAGAGTGGTTATCCTTTGTTTTCAAGATGAAGGATATGGGTGAAGCTAGATATGTCCTAATCATGGAGATATGCAGAAATCATTCTAAGAGAATGTTGGGTTTGTCCCAACAGGCATATATAAATGAAATCTTATAGCGATTCAGGGTGCATTACTTTATACCCATTGGCACCCCTATTGATAAGGATCTGGCACTAAGCCTCAATCAATGCCCAAAAGAAAAGAAAGAAATTAGCAATGTTCCAAGTGCTATATGGAAATTGATGTACACCATGTTATGTACACGATTGGACATCTGTTTCGTAGTTGGGTTAGTCAGCCGTTACCAAAACAAATCGGGGTCTGCTCATTGGCAAGCAGTCAAGAGGATATTTTGTTACTTTTGTGGAGTTGCTGATCTAGTTCTATGATATTAAGGCGGAGACCTGCATTTTAGGGGTTTATGGATGCCGTTTGGGAAAGTGATTTGGATGAGTCCAAGTCAACCTTTGGATATTCTTTATCCTTGGTGGAAAAGCATATCTTAGTGCAGCAAGAATCAAGGCTGCCATCGCTTTGCCAACTATGGAAGTAGAATATATCGCATGCAATGTAGCAGTGCAGGAGATACTTTAGCTTAAAAGTTTTCTACAATACCTTGATTTGATTTTGAGGCTCGATGATCCTGTAGAAATGAACTACGATAATACTGCGGCGATTCAGCTTGCTAAGGATCCAAAATTCTTCAGGAAGACAAAGCGCATCCAGAGACGCTACCGCTTTTGTTCGAGATGCTATCAACAAAGTGGATATAAGTATCAAGTATATTTCTACTGATAAGATGATTGTCGATCCAATGAAAAAACCCATTTCTAGAGATGTGTTTAGAGCTCATATCATGAGTTTATGATTACGCAGGATTTGATCACATCTTGTAAATGATAAGGATATGTTTTTGAAACAATTGATTATGAAATGAAATTGATATTTTTCTTTCATTTGAGCAATATTCCTGTGTATGCAATCAATTAATAAGGCACAATAAATGTCACAAAAAAACTTAATGATTGGCCCTGTGACATGGGAAATCGCCCTTATGCTTGTGTAGCATGAAGGATGAGACTGATAAATGTTCTGGACAATCATTTCAGTAGATTTTAAATGAGAATCTAAGTGAATTGAATGTGAAATGTTTGGATTTTCACATTAAAGCTTTGAAGCCAAATATAAAGGATAAAGACTAAGTGTATTTATCAACGGCTACGATTTGCATGGCATAAATAAGTGACATGCCCACCTAAGTGGGAGTCATGCCATGACATACATGTCATATTGTGTGTGCTGCAAAACGACCGTTGTGAAAATGATAAAATAATTCTCTGATTATCATTGTGTGATCACATGGACATACGTTTGTCCACTTAAATATTACTTTTTGATTTAGAGCTATGACATGAAGTTGAGACTTGATAATACTACTTTAGTATGTCATCCAAATGCTAGGATCTATATAGTCCAACAGACTATGCTAAGAAAGCAGTTGAGTTGATACGGATGGTCATTAGTGTCTAAGGAACATT
Source organism: Pinguicula moranensis (assembly GCA_028565015.1). Lineage (NCBI taxonomy): Eukaryota > Viridiplantae > Streptophyta > Magnoliopsida > Lamiales > Lentibulariaceae > Pinguicula > Pinguicula moranensis. Next base: position 11,231 of record JAOWBN010138823.1, read on the forward strand.
TTGTCTAACTTCACTATATTTTCCATGTCGGTTACATCAAATATATAACCAAATATTGTATAGCTTAAAAGGATACGTAACTATTGGTGATGCGAGGATGGTTTGGGGTATCGTCACTTTGAAAGTGTCATGTTAGTTAGATGATGACTTAATATGACACTACTAGTTACTTTATGGTCGCACAATTCATTTCTCATATAAAGCATTGGGAGATTTTGAAAATTGTATTTTATGATACGGCTTATGTAGCCAAGCGGGAGCTGTTAGACAAAATAATAAATGCATCTAATTTAATTAATCATAGTAATTATCTGTTGATTACCTAATATTAGGAATTCTAATTAGAGTAGGATTGTACTACCTAATTAGATTTAGGGTCAATTATGTAATTATACATTAATTACTAAAACCTAATCTCTCCATATAAATAGAATGTTCAATACGCCTATTTACTTATTCAAGAATTCTTATTCTCATGTGTTGAGACCCAGAAACGTATATACAACTTCTCTCAAATTGTTGTCTTATCATCTGTGAAAGCGGAGATCTAAGTTCGTAAATTACAAAGAGACTCTGGTAGACTCCTGTTCGTATTCGTGATATAATCAACTAAAATGTTACTGTTCTATACGCTTTTGCATTAAAGGTATTATTAATTCGTATTTAGTTTAACTATTTGATCCATTTAATTAGATCTACACAAGCAAATACAATGATACAAATCAAAGCATACCAAGAATCTCGGATGACCAGATACATTCATCAGTCGTTTCGCTCACCATAGATCAAGGATACAATCATTGACTTCTCGACTTTGCTGATCACATAGTCGATTGTATATACTATATATACATGTTATATATGATGAATACAAGTGCAGTGTATGACAGAAAATCCTTCTTTTCACAAGAATTTTTCTTCTTATTTGCTTTGTTTACTTATTAAAGCTTCTCATGGTATTAGAGCATTACTTAATTTAACCGCCCCAGATCCTTATTTGTTATTCTTCTCTGTTTCTACAAACCATAGCTCTTCTTATTCTGTGTGACGACTCTGAATGACTAAACAATGTTCAATAAAGGTTATAGCGAGAACAAAGATCATAGGTCAATTAACTAATAAAGTTTTTCGGTAAGTGTAAGAACAAAAAGAACATCTAGTAAAGGTAAAGAGGAAGCAGTAGAAACAGCAACAACATGAGTAATGGACAAAGGTATGCCATTACCAATGACAACACATGCCTTACCCATATAAGGAGCAACTTGATCGAGATTGGTCTGGGACGAGGTCATGTGAGCAGAAGTATCAGTATCCATATATAAGTCAAAGATCGAAGAACCATAAAGTCCATTTTAATGAGGTTGACCAGAGCGCACAGAAACTGCCCACTAAACAGGGCCTAGTTGAGGTCGGTCCAAGAAATCAAGGAGAATTTGGTGCGCCAGGAGATCCAGACTTCCAATTGGAATAGACCATAATTGTATCGGATTCCCAATAGCATAGTGTCCAAGTGACGACCTAGAGAGATAAGTAACAACTGAATGGGCATGGGCATCAGGAGATCCATAAAAATTTATGTCAGGCTGGGCCGTGGCAGGAGGCCCAAAAAATTGTCCAACATAATAAACTCGTTTGCTAGTTTGAACAAGGGCAAAAGGCTCGAAAGAAGATCCGCTAGAATAATAATGGGACTGAGTTGGCGCATGGAGTGGCCCAATCACGAAATAATGTCCAGGGTAGTGTGATCCAATGGACGATGGAATGGGGAACAACCCAAGAGAGAAATTTCCAAATTCATGGCCGATGATGGGACCAATTGATGGAGGTGGCACAACGGCAATGACATTGGCGTGAGCAGTAGTTCCATTGAAGGTCATAGAGGAATAACGAGAGCAACAAACATCTACATAGTGGCCATACACCTGACATATCTTACAATACAGCTCATGACAGCAACGATCATGGGCACAAACTTGCAAGAAATTGTCGCAACTAGGTTGATGGCCGGTAAAAGAGGGCGGCCCGACGGGAAGAAATAAGGTATTGTGGCTAGTGGACCAGGCGGTGGGTGGTGGTGGTGGTGGGGAATCCAGATCAAGAAACTAAAAAGGACGGAGCCACAAATGTCACAAATGCAATAGCCGGCTGCATAACACTAGACACAGTTTGGTGGTAGAGCACCTAAAAGTTCTTGTCCCTAGCGATAATGTCGTAGATCAAGGACAGAAGATCTTTGGAACACTATAATCCAAAAAAGGTAGCCAAGTTCGATCCGAGGTGGCAGATAAACTAGTGACTCTGGTCAAGGAACAAGATCAAACGACCAAGAGCAGCAAGTCTATCACACTATAGCAAAAAAAATTGGGAATATTTTTTTTTAAGAGATGGCCTTCTGCAGCTGCTGAAGTTTATCTCGAAGACCAAACTCATGGGATGAGCCAGAGTGGCTAAATTCATACTTAAGGGTCATCCAGACAACTCGGGCAGTCAATTTGCAGATGATAGTGTCGTGTGCCTCATCGGTGAAGGAAGAGGTTAGTTAGCAGAGAATAGAGGCATTGATCAACCGCTTGATAGCTAGTGTGCTCCGAATTTGGCTTGGTAGGTTCAATGGGATCCTACATCGGTAGTTCAATAAAGGTGCAATCCACATAGCCAAGAAGTTTGTGGTTTTGAAGGAGAAGGCACACTCGGTTATCCCAGAAGAAATAGTTGGTAGCAATGAGCTTGGCAGTCACTAAATGGGAGAATTTTGCATATGAGATGGAGAAGGAGGAGAAAGCGGCTAAATCTGGGAAAGCCTTGGTAAATTCAGAGATGTAATGTGACCGAAATGGCTAGAGTTGAACAGAGAAGATAGTGAGAAGTGGCAGTAGACATGAGTGGACAGTTTGGCATAAATGACTAGTGTTGTAACAAGGAATGTTGTACCTAAGTCAGTTTTGAGGAAGCAGAAGAGGGTTGAAGAATGGGAGCAAAAAGTTTGAATCTTGACAGAGAGGATGAAGGATCAAAGATTAAGTTGTGAAGCTTTGATGGTAGGTTCTGATACCATGACAGTGTGCCTTAAAGCTTGAAGTTTAATGCTGAGAAGCTATGGAGATTGAAGGTGTATCATGTTTTTCATTGATTGAATTGAATTGAGGCCAGTGATCATTACACTTGTTAAAATACATACAATGCTAACGATCATATCTAATTCTACCTTAATTGTTTTCAGCAAGTATTAAAGCATGGTTTCTGTGTTGGATACATGTGGAGAGGCTGCATCTCGGGTGTTGTGATTGTCTTCTTATGCTACAAACACATTCTTTTGGTCAACATAAAGGGTGCTTGTGTAGTGATGAAAACTGATAAAGTTGGTAAGGTTTGTGTTGAAGGGGTCTACCATAAAGTTGGTAAGGTTTGTGTTCCAAGATCGATGTATCACTCTTGTTACAAAAGCGAATGTGAAAAGAGATGGGTAGTGAAGAGATCTTCTATTGGTGAGAAATGTTCATCTAAGGTGGAGAACAATGATAGTGTTTTGAGGAAGCACAAGAAAATACGCTTATGCTCTGTGGTTGCAGGAGGTATGAGTACTATTATTGCTGTGGAACCTGTTAGTAATACTGGTTGAGGCCTGTTCATATGTGATTTGAGCTTGATTATAACCCATCATTGAGTTGCACCTCAAGGGGGTTCTTGGAGAAGGAGAATGAAATCAAGTTTTTTGTGATTAGAGAGAATTCAAGTGTAGCGGGTGATTGTTATAATTTTTTATGCAAATTAAAATCCTAAAGTGACTTGTATTATAAGTTTATGAAAGAGTTCTAATTACATTAGAACTCTTGCCTATAAATATGTCATCTCTTAATCATTAGGGTTAAAGAAGTTTCGGGAGAGAAAAGTGAGATTTAAGTTGTGGCCATTTGTCTGCGGATTTAAGGTTTCCTTTGCTTCTCCTTTGTATCACGAGAATTTTGTTCTTAGTGGATTGATTCTCCTTCTCTTTGTGGACATAGGCTTTAAGACAAAACCACGTTAACTCTTGTTTGTTATTTTCTTTCTATCCACACGATCTATATTTATTCATCCCCAACACATCCAAGTTGGGCCCTGTTACTACATCTATTACATGTTAAACACATACTTGACTCACAATTTCATTCCCAGTCCCTATCGCCGAGTGGATCATTTTTTTTTTAAGGATGATCATTAGTGGTTCCCTAGTTTTCCTAACTCGAATCCTTGAATAAATGGTGGGAGACGAAGCGTCTTACCAACTGAGTTTGGTTTCATTTCAAGTGGCTCATATAGTTGGCCTTAAGGATCTACCAAACTTCACTTGTACTAGTTCCATTGTGCGTTTCACATCGATCTGTTGTTGCTGAGATATTTTGCAATTTGTCACACTCCATAATGTCCAACAACAGCTGCCGTAGTGCATTCCAAAACTGCTGCTCCCATGGGCTTGCGAGCCAAGCCCGAGTGTGTGCGTTAAGTATTGCTCAACCTTTTTGTGCATTATTGTGCTTAATCCCAACCATTTGTAGCACCTGGTCCACACCAAATGCGCCAGTCCACAGGTTATGAACAAGTGCTCTGCCATTTCTAACTCGGCCTCCTAAAGTGGGTAATTCTTGTCAATTTGATCGAAGGGTGCCCCCTTTTCATCAAGTTTTCTTGATTGGGAGGTGATCTTGCAATAGTTTCCAGGTGATTACTGTGATGTGGGCTAGAAGCAATGTGGTCAATTGGGCAATTCTATGTTGGTCAGAAAGCCCAAATCCTACCCCATATCCCACCAACTTGGCCCACAAAGCAATCAGCCCATGTGCCCTTCCCACTAGCACGACCCAAGAAAAGAGAGTGATGATTTCTTAATCCCACGCGAGAAAATGTGCTAGAGGTATAAAAGCTCTACAAAGATGACAAGTACCCACTTAGTTGTCCTTCATCATGTGGGCAACATTCACAAACTTGGCCTATAAAAGGGGGAGAGGTCCGAACACCAAGGGGGGTGGGGGTGGGTAGAAGAATTATAGAGAACATGTTTTGTAATACAAGAGAGATGAGGATTTTGTCTGCTAGGAATATTTTTCTTCTATCTTGTTACAGGTTTATTCTCAATTATCTTGCAATTTATTTCATAATAGTTATTCAACTAATTAAGAAGGACAGAATCCGACCACATCATTTGGCACTGTCTGTGGGAATCTATACAAGAAGCTGCTACAAAAAAAAATGGAGTAAGACAACCGGAATTTCCAACCTATCACCTATCAGTAACGATTAAAACCCAAAAATATTTCGACACAGACTCGGAGAGCAACTCCGGCATTCAACCTATCAGGTCAGTAAAATATTATCGATACCAATCTAACCTATTTATTGTTTGATCTCAGGAACAAAATTTGAGAATTGGTCAATCAATTCAGCAATTGTGCCCCTCCATCTCTTGTACAAAAAACCTTGATGGCCACCTCGAAGGAAGCAGGAGCCATTCAAGGTTTTCACATCTCGTCAGCTTCAGTTTCTTCCTGATGAAAAACTGGAAAATCAACCTCCATTTTGTCTGTACAAACAGAATTAGTATCACAAGAAGACACATAATCCAAAGTTCCATCTACATCTCCCACTACTTTCTCAATTTTAATCGTTTGATGCAACATCAAATACCCGATTCTAGACCTTTTTCTCCTAGAATGGCTTTTCATGTGACCCATACATGGCCTTCACTAAGTTGAAACCTCTCCGGCGTTCCTTGCATAGAATACCTACATTCTTCTCGACTGAGTGGCTCCTCATACTACCCGCGAGAGCTCTCAATGAAGGAAATTCCTTGTTGCGGAATTTACAAACAGTTTCTTTATCCGAATCATCGTGCTTGGATTCAGTAGGGATCTCCATGATTTCTTCGGATTCTCCCTCAATTCATAGTTGTTGTTCAGCTGCGAGCTATTCAACAAAGAGGACATAGCCCTACAATACTTCCAACAGCTGGTCGCTGCGGTGGATTTGTGCGACAGCCGTAGCGTTTACCACTGGGATCTGAAGCCGGAGAATCTCCTCCTTGACAAATGGGGCAATATGAAGGTGTCAGATTTTGGCCTAAGCGCGCGCTCTGATTCCAGATGTTGCCAAGATGAGCTCCTCCACACCACGTAAGGAACGCTGGCGTATGTCACGACGAAGGATTCGAATCTCATGGAGCTTTACAAGAAAATTCAAAAGGGTGAATTCAAATGCCCGCAATGGTTTCCACCCGAAGTTAAGAAGCTTCTCTCCAGAATCGTGAATCCGAATCCATGTTCGAAAATTACCCTCACCAAAATCATGGAGAATTTGTGTTTCAATAAGGGTTTCCAGTAGATTGAATTCCCAATCTGTAGATGTTGACGGGGATGAAGATAAATCTCCACGCAACACTTTTTGCCATGGCGATTCTTTGATGAATTCTCTGCTGAGAATCTTATTTTGATTTCAAGGCATACAACCAGTTATCAGATTCAACAAAAGCTGATAAACAAAGGGCAGTTCACAATGGTTTCAGTATTCTACTTCACTAGGAATGCTGCAGTGGAAGCATTTCACATTAGGTTCGACGATAATTCTCCTAAAGTCGCATTGCATCAGGGCACAATGGTTTCTGATGTATTTAGGGGTTATTGAGCACATAGGCTTGTGTGGAAGCTCGAACAATACAATTTTTAATTACTGGAACTTGCTCCAAGCTAGCAAGACTAAGATGTGTAGATCACGAATAAGGTGTCCAAGTCTTGGAATATTGTCATAACAGCCAGCAACTCGGACTGGTTTGCTAAGCAACCAAATACGGTGAAAAACTGGTTTTCACTATACTCTGGGTCATTCAATTTCAATATAACAAAATGACCCGAATTTTGATATTGCAAAAGGTGCATTGACAAGGTCTTCTGGAGTTGCAAATTGTGTCACTTAGATCTCTTCCGCAATGTCTCAGCAACGGCAGTTGCTCCTTCAAAGTTAAAAGCAAATCAACAGGAGCTTCATCCATGCCATCAATGCCCATAACTTCCTTGCCCATGAACGAATGAAGCTTCGGTCAAATTATTCAGCTTGATCTTTACAACTTCCCGCCAAGGATGACATTCATGCTTTCTAGCTGAATCGTCGAAAAAAGAATGACGTTCACACTATTCAGTTGAACCATAGAAATAAAAAAAAATGAATGAATGATGATTCACGCTTTCCAACTGAACTGTCACCAAGACAACGACGTTCACGCTTTCCAACTAAACTGTCGCAGAGAAAAAGACGTTCACTGTCCAGCTGAATCGTCGTCTAAAAATATTGTGAAGAGCAATTCACGCTCTTAAGTGAAACCCTCAAAACAAAAAAAGATCCACGCTTCCAGTGAAAAATATTATGAAGACAGATTCACGCTCTTAAGCAAAACCCTCGCAACAAAAAGATTCATGCTTTTCAGCAAAACTTCGCAGAAAAAGATGCTTACGCTTTTAAGCAGAGCCATCGCGAAAAAGGACGCTCATGAAGCGCACCAAACAACAACAACAACAAAAAGACATTCCCTTCAGCAACCAGCTGATCTTCACACTGTCTGAAGTTGAAATCATCAACAACAAGAAGCCGACAAAAGGTGAGTAGAGCTCATTACTTATCTATTCTAATATGTCTCATTTTTCAGCAGGAATCATCAAAGATG
>JAOWBN010138932.1:0-18913 GCA_028565015.1 Pinguicula moranensis
TCAACCCAAATAATCCATAATATACATATCAAACATACAAGGAACAAAATGATTTCCATCATCCAGTATACATAAAACTAACAAGAGCACAATGCTCTAGGTCACACTAAACTAACAACCTACCCTTATGTAACATTTGCATTCTGCCGAATTCCATTTGGACTCCACAACGCTCCAACCACCTTTCAGCGGTGCATGACCTCCATTTTCTCTGACATGTTGGAGTGCATCATTGAAGTCTTCATGGATGACTTCTCTGTGGTGGGATCATCATTTGAAGGATTTGTGAAAAATTTACAATTGGTTCTAACAAGGTGTGACATTTCAAATTTAGTACTCAACTGGGAAAAATGTCACTTCATGGTAGATGAAGGAATTATGCTGGGACATAAGGTGCCAAGTTTGGGGATAGAAGTTGACATGGCAGAAATGGAAATTATTACCAAACTGCTACCACCAACTTCTATAAAAGGGAATTAGAAGCTTCTAGGGCCATGCAGGTTTTTACAGAAGATCCATTAAATATTTTTCACACATCACCAGGCTATTATGCAAGCTGCTGGAAAAGATGCCAATTTTAACTTTGAGGATAACTGTTCGAAGGCATTTAATTTCTTAAAAAATAAGTTGATCACTGGTGTCATTGACAAATCTAACTGGAGTAAGTCATTTGAAATCATGTGCGATGCAAGTTACTATGCAGTAGGAGCAGTTCTTGGTTAGAGGAAAAACATAGTATTTTGTACAATTTACTATACAAAGAGAACATTGAATGCCTTTGAAATTAACTATGTCACCACAGAAAAGGAACAGTGGTGTTTACATTTAACAAATTCAAACCTTACATTTTGGGAAGCAAAGTAGTGGTTTCCATCAAATATGTCATGCTGAAACAGGATGCTAAGATAAGGCTGATCAGAAGGATTTTGCTCTTACAAGAGTTTAATGTTGAAATCAAGGACAAGAAGAGATCTGAAAATATAGTTGCTGACCACCTTTCACGCCATAAAAACTTACAGAAAGTGACATGGACAAATTACCAATCAATCATTCCATCCCAGATTAAAGATTGTTGACTATCCAAGGAAGTACAGAGCCATGGTTTGTAGATATTGCAAATTATCTTGTATGTAGGATTATTCCTTATGGATCATCATGGCAACAAAAGAAGATATTCTTCTCCCAAGTAAAGTCATATTTGTGGGATGAGCAAGTATTGTACAAATACTACTCAGATCAAGTGATTCGCAGATGTGCTCCATAGGAAGAAATTCATTCTAATTTGACTCACTGCCATGCAATGGAATGTGGGGGACACTTTGGAGGCAAAAGGACCACAACCAAGGTACTGCAGATTGGATTCTATTAGCCTACACTATTAAAAGATGCACGCGTGTTTGTGACCAAGTGTGACAAATGCCAAAGAATGGGACAAATCTCAAAAAGGAATGAAATGCCTCAACAAAGTGTGCTAGAAGTTGAAGTCTTTGATGTATGGGGACTTAATTTAATGAGCCATTTCCTCTTTTTGTGGGGCAAAAGTATATATTGGTAGCAGTGGACTACGTCTCCAAATGGGTTAAGGCAACGATCACTCTCTCTAGTGATGCAGCAGTGGTGCTGAAATTTCTGTGCAAAAATATTTTTTCAATATTTGGAACACCTAGATTCATAGTAAGTGATGGAGGATCACACTTTAGCAACAAAGTATTTGAAGCATTGTTGAAAAAATATGGAGTTTGCCATGGCACTTCCTTGGCATATCATCCCCAGTCTAATGGTCTAGCTGAGATAACAAATAGAGTGATCAAGATAATTTTAGAAAAAATAGTGAGTACATCCAGAAAGAATTGGACATTAAGATTAGATGATGCACATTGGACTTACAGGACTACCTACAAAACACCCATTGGCATGTCTCCATATCGTCTGTTCTATGAAAAAGCTTGTCATTTGCCTGTGGAGATGGAACATATTGTCTACTGGGCCATGCACAATCTTAATTACAGCAGGAAGGCTGCTGGAGAAAAGAGATTGTTGCAATTAAGTGAAATGGACGAGATGAGGAATGGTGCATATGAGAATGCAAAAATTTACTAGGAGAAGAAAAAAGATTGGCATGATAAATACATACTCTGGCGCTACATCCAAATAAGAAGAAGGTACTCTTGTTCAACTTCAAACTTAAATTATTTGCAGGAAAATTGAAATCTAGATGGTGTGGACCCTTTGAGATCACACAAGTATTTCCATCTGGGGCCATAGAGATTGTTTATCCTAACAAAGGTATCTTCAAAGTGAATGGACAGCGGCTTAAGCCATATGATGAAGGTGACAACATGTTAGAGAGGCTCAATGCCTCTGCTTACTTAAGCAATCCCACCGTCTAGCTAAAGACAAAAAAGAAGCGTTGCTTCGGAGACTACCCAAGATCTGTTGTTTTGCACTACTCAGGGACATATCCTCAACCCTTCTACTTACTTAACTCCATCAACAACATCATGCTATACAACTTGTTATGTTTGGGGAAGAAGTCTCCCAGTCGCAGTTATTGTTACTTATATCTATTGAACTGTTGATTTAACTTTATACATTTTGTTTAGTCATCATAGTCTAATAGCTCATGGGATATGTTATAGGATGTCCTATATGAACACAACAACCAGGAAGATCAAGAAATAATAAAAATGGAGCAGTAATTATGAGGAACAATTTCAATTTTCCACTCAATGCCCACGATCAACACGTCTTAATTTATGCACAGATACAATAATGGGCAATTATTTTTATTCAACCCAATAACAACTACAGTAACAACCACAAATTAATTTCCAGAACCACTCTAGTCCCGATATAAAAATGCAGTTGTTGTCCTGCCTTGAGAAGCAACTCAATTTCAGACCGCAACGAACCCTCAACGCAAAAATCCTTTTGGAACCACATTGCATTTTGCCAACAACCACGATAGCTACTCCATAATTCATCTGAGTGCGCATTTTCTATGGCGCTTTGTAGTAAGTAACAGCTAACTTGACCTCGTTACTCCAGTATTCTTAGAGTTTAGCAAGCATGCCACCTAAGAAAGCAAAAATCACTAAGTTTGTTGTTTCTGAGAAATTTTTGAATGCAATCACGAAGGATTTCTTTGATGCTACTATGGGTGTATTGGATGTGATACGGGAAATGGGTTATCTTCTGGATGCATGCCTACTATTAGGAAAGTTGTTAGGGATCATTATTGGATTTAGTTTCTTAGAACTCCAACTGATGCGCCAATTTATGTAAGGGAATTTTATGCTAACTTGGTTGTTATGAATGACTTCAAAGTATACGTTAGAGGAATTTGGGTACCGTTGAACCCAACAAAGATAAATCGGGTTCACAACCTTTTGTGCTTGGGTGAGGATGAATTCTCGAAATTCAATGGGGAGTACCCTGATCTGGATGATGTGGTTGAATATCTTTGTTCTCCGGGAATGATTTGGAATATGTCTACTGGAAATAAATCGATTGAAATGGGAATTAACAAGTCAGATTGTCGTTCTACTGTTTTCATGTGGCACTTATTCATATGCAAAAAGATGATGCCAACTACCAACACTAAGGATATCAAGATAAAGAGGCTGCTACTCATATATGCCATTGAAACTGGCTGCAACATTAACATAGGGAAGGTGATTTACAAGGACATTATGGAAAGTTTGGCTACCTTGGAGAAACGCTCTTACTCAATGCATTTCCCTTCCTTGATAACTGCGATGTGTCTGATGACTAGGGTAGCCTTGGCTGAGAACGAGCATGCCATGGATATCACTTCTACTCTGATAAGCAAGCTGAGCACTTACTCTGACCACTGAGCCCTCAAGATTGAAGCCACACTGGCAAAACCTACTGTGCGTACCACCTCCAAGTCCAAAGGTAAAGACAAAATGGCAACTTTTATTCCTCCTCTGCAGGTACACAGTCCTTGCCATAAGCTCAAGAAGCCTACACCAACCATGCCTCCACTGACCTTTACTCCATCTGCACCACCAAGCAAGGTAGTTAAGAGGATGAGGATGATGACGAGGATGGGGCTCATACTTACACCCTGGTGGGATCAGACTCTAAATGAAGTATGGCTCAACCTGCCTTCAGTGGAATATTGTTTAAACTCATATTTTCATTATCCACTGGGGGCAATGTATGATATGTTTGGGGATGGGGAGTTTTCTGTCTGACTGTTGAACCTTGCATTTTTGTTTTCTTTGATGTTGATTTCTTGAACCTCGTATATTTTGATATGTGTGGTATTGTACTACATGTTTTTGCCTATGTACTACTTTTGCTTTTTGGCATAGCTATTGCTCTTTTTAGGGTCATTTCCATAGTTTGAAAAAAACAAAAATTGTAATACATAAGAGAAATTGACCAATGAGTGATTTAAGGAATAAAATTTTTATTTTTGGGAAGGTATCCGACTTTATGCTAAGATTGATAGAGAAATCCAAACACATTTCTTCACTTCAAGAGTAACCCCTATGAGCCTAAACCAAGATTGGGACAATTGATTGATAGAAAAAAGCAAAAAAGAAAACAAAAAGAAAAAGAAAAATTGTATTCTGTATCTCGAAGGATAGCTAAGCAATTACTTTTGTGCACTCAAAGATAGAAATAATTGTCTCAAAACAAAAGAAAAGAAGGCATTTTGATGTACATAGTGCTCTTGTATTGTTAGTTATGTAATACCCTCGGGTTTAATATATGACTCTGATGGAGGAAATATGTATCGACTTTCAAAATAATGTCTATCTCAATCGCTGACCGTCTTGGCATCACAAAAAGCGAGGGAGATGAAAACATTAAACTGAAAAAAAAAACTTTTGAGGAAAAATTTGTTAAGCCTAAATTTGAAGAAGGGAATCTGACCTGAAAGTGAGAAACCCCCACAGTTTTGGCCGTAGTTGACACCTGTATGTATGAAGTAACACAAAATTTTGTAATGACTGTAAGCATAAGAAACTGCAATTGTACATGTATGACTCAGAGTTGGGTGTTCACCTTTCCACGCACATCCTCACTGTGCTTTAAGTTTTTTTCGATCTTTTTACTTGAGGACAAGCAATGATTCAAGTTTGGGGATGTTGATGAGTCAATATTATATCTAATAAATACAGACTATTTGAGTCTGATTGGCTCAATAAGGCTGATGACATACACCTTTTATATATGTTCACCTTTTGTTTACCTTTTATACCTGTTTACCTTTTTTTTATACCTCTTTAAGGTGAAAGGAAGATAGACAACCCCAAAAACAGAGATTTTGCCTCAATTATCTAAGGCGCGACACCAACTCCAGATCAAATGACCATGCAAGGTGATACATACACATATCTTTGTGTGCCATATTTGGTAGGCAGACAATGTACCCCTGCACTACACTTGAAGCTTTTGTGAGAAGCTATCGAAGTAGTATAAAAGTTAGAAAATATGCAAAATCAAGGGAGAATGGACGAGAGCCGCATTGTTCAAGAAAAAGGATTTTGAGTCTCCATCCTGGGCCTTTTGCTCAAGGAGAATCGATCTGAGGGGAGTTGTAACCCTTGAGGAACTCAGAGAGATTATTGAATGTTTACCATGTTTTAGTTGTCTTTATGGTGTTTGATCTTGCTATTGTTCATCCCCGTCTATTTATGTTTGACCAATGTAAGTAGATGCATTAAGTATAATGGGAGGTCGAGAGATACAAGTTATGTTAGGCATAGTAAGATCCACACCGGTTGCTATAATATGAGAATGACCATAGAATTGGTTCTACCATGTGAGGATCACTTGAGAGTAATGTCTCTAGGTTTTTTGAATGTGATGTCGATAGATGCTCATCTATAAATCAAAGGAGGCTTAAAGCTTAAGAGAAATAAGGGTTTAGGATAGGTGAATCCGGTAGACACAATATAATAATTGATACATGACTAATCAAATTATAATTCTACTCGAGGGACTCAAGTGGTGAAGTTGCACTCCCCTGGATGACTCCATCCTCTTAACTTGAATTACCTTCATTCCACTGCATATCATCTTTGTTCATTGCTTAATTCGTAGATTAATTACTAGATTACTATCAACTTCAACCCAGTTTTATTCGGTTGAAATTGCACAAAGCTTGTGAATGTTAGTAATTAAATGCAACTTTACCCAGTATATTCCCAACTAAGTTGGGGTCTGGGGGTCTAATGTACGCGGCCTTACCCTTGTAATTATACAAAGAGGCCATTTTTGTTTTGCGACCCAGGCGGATATCGATCCCTGGACCTCATAATTGTGAGGTGTAGTTGCTCACCACTTGAGCCACCAGGACTTGATTGTGAATGTTAGTGATTATTTATCCCAATCGTTGTGGTTCGATATCCTTATCATCACTATATTACTTGTGCGACTTGTACACTTGCAATTAAAGTGTATCAAGTTTGTGCACATCAGTAAGGCAACTTACCATTCCTTATACCCCTCAGAAAAATGGTGTTGCAGAATGTAGGAATCACACGACGCTTGACATGGCTAGGTCTATGATGGCGCAAGCCAACCTATCCATTAACTTTTGAGGAGATGCGTTGCTCACGGCAACATACATACTCAAATCGAGTACCAAGAAAGAGTGTCTCCACCACTCCATATGAGTTATGGAATAGAAGAAAGCCAATATTGGATCATATGCGCCCATGGGGTTGAGCGGACTATATGCACAACCCAACCCATCAAGATGGAAAAACTGGTCCAAGAGCAATGTGTTCATTCGACACCCTGAATATTTGAAAGGATATGTGATGTTCGACAAATGCCCGAATGAGGGCATGGCTGAAATCAACAGTCACAATGTTGAATTTCTAGAGGATCAGTTTCCAATTATTAAAGAAATAAAATTGGATAGTCAGTTGTATGAGTTGACAAGACTTTTCATTATCCCTTTGTGTGGGGGAGAATATGTTTCACCAAACTACCCATTAATAGTGTAATCCCACCTGTTCGAGGTAGGAACTTACCACATGAAAGAGAGGTAAGCCCTCCACACTTCATGTCTAGTGAAACTGAGGGTCAAAATGAAACAGAGGTAAGTCCCCAACCTTTAATGCCTAGAAACAAGATTACTTCTCATAATTTAGGCCATGACGATGTGATAACTAGCCCTACAAATCATAGGTTTAGTGGGTGCGACCTTTCTCACATCGTCAGCGCCACTAGCCAAAGGGATAGTGGGAGCAGATGCCCAACCAGGCAAGTAGAAGATCCTATTATCCGAATAATGAACAAGTAAGAATTCATCAACGATACTTTCAGATCGAAGAAAACATATTCTTTTGTGCTCCACTGGAATTAGAAGAGTCCATCTTTTATCAAGAGGCTATGGACTCACCCGATAGAGAAAAATGGGTAAGTGCCATGAATGATGAAATGGACTCGATGCAAATAAATGAGGTTTGGGAATTTGTTGATCCACCACATCGCAAAAAAATGATTGGATGCAAATGAATATTCAAGTTTAAACGTGGTGCGGATGGATCAATCAACAAGTGTAAAGCCCAAATCATAGCGAAACGGTTTACCCAAATCGAGAGTAAAGACTATGAAAAGATATTTTCTCCTGTGGTGAGAATTGCCTCTATTCGCCTGCTTCTAGCCCTGGTTACCCATTTGGATATCGAACTATTCTAAATGGACGTAAAGAATGCATTCCTTAATTGAACACTTGAGAAAGATATCTACATGAAACAACCTGTTGGGTTCATCTTAGCAGATCAAGATGACAAAGTATGTCGTATTAAAAGATCTATATATGGACTTAAATAATCTTCCATATTGTGGTACTTCAGGTTTTATGAGGCCATTACTTCGTATGGCTTCACCATGATAGACGAAGATCACTGCGTATATGTCCTAAAGACAGAGGAACGAATCATGTTTCTCTCATTGAATGTCTATAACATACTAGTGGTTGGAAACAACATGAAAATGATCAATGCAAATAAACAGTGACTATCCTCCGTCTTCGAGATGAAGGATAAGGGAATGATCAATGCTTGACATTTGTTTCGTGGTTGAGTTGGTGAGTCATTACCAAAATAACCCGGGTCCTGCTAATTGACAAGCAGTCAAGAGGATCTTTGGTTACCCTCTTGGAATGGTTTATCTAGTACTATGTTATCAAGGGGAGACCTGTGTCTATAGGAATTCACAGATGCTGAATGGGGAGGCGACAAGGACGAGTCCAAGTCAACCTCTGGATATGCCTTCATCGTGGGTGAAGGAACTATATCTTGGTGCAGCAAGAAGCAAGACTACATCGCTTTGTCAATAATGGAAGAAGAATATGTCACATACATCGTAGTCATGCAAGAAGCACTCTTGCTCAGAAGCTTCCTACAATACCTCGATTTAACTTCGATGACCAATGATCCTATAGAGCTAAACTTTGACAATACTGCAGTGATTCAGTTCACTAAGGATCCAAAATTCCATAGGAAGACAAAGCACATCCAGAGACGCTACCACTTTATTCGAGATTCTATCAACAAAGCGAAAATAAATATTAAGTATATTCCTACCGACAAAATTATTCTTGATCCTATGACCAAATCCATTATTAGAGATGTGTTTAGAGCTCATGTCATGGGTCTAAGATTACATAAGGTTTGATCACATCTTATAAATAATAAGGACATTTTTTTGTAATAATTGATTATGAAATGAAGTTGACGTTTTCTTTCATTTTAGCAATACTCTTGTATATGCAATCAATTAATAAGGCACAAAAAAATGTCACAAAAGCTTAATGGTTGACCCCATCACACGAGAAATTGTCTTTATGCTTGCATATCATGAATGATGAGACGGATAACTGTTTTGGACAGTTGCTTCAGTAGGTCTTAAATGAGATTCTAAGTGAATCGAATGTGAAATGTTTGGGTTTTTACATTAAAGCTTTAATGTCGAATGTAGAAGATAAAGACTAAATGTATTTATCAACGGTTATGATTCGCATGTCATAAGTAAGTGACGTGCCAACCTAAGTGAGAGTCATGCCATGACACACATGTCATACTATGTGTTCTACACAATGACCGTTGTGAAAATGATAAAAGAATCTCTTGATTGTCATTGTGCGATCACGCAGACATACGTTTGTCCACACTGACATTACTAATTGACTTAGAGCTGTGACTTGAAGTTGAGGCTTAATGATACTACTTTAGTAAGTCATCCAAGGGCTATGGTCTATATAGTCTAGCGGACCATGCTAGGAAAATAGTTGAGTCGATATGGATGGTCATTAGTGCTAAGGAATAATCTGTCAAGCTTAACCATGTTTGCCATGGAGGCTACCTTAAGTATATAACCAAATATTGTATAGCTTTAAGGGATACGTAACTATCGGTGATACGAAAAGAATTTAGGGTATCATCGCTTTGAAAGGGTCATGTGAGTTAGATAATGATTTAATATGACATAACTAGTTATTTTATGGTCGCATTACTCATTTCTTGTATAAAGCATCGGGAGATTTTAAAAATTGTATTTTGTAATACACCTTATGTAGCCAAGTGGGAGTTGTTAAACAAAATATAAAAATAAGTCGAATTAATTAAGGTAATTATTCGTTTAGGGTCAATTATATAATTTTAGGGTAGGATTCTGTCATCCTAATTAAGTTTAGGGTCAATTATATAATTATACGTTAATTTCTAAACCCTTAATACCTCCCTATAAATAGGGCGTTCAATACGCCTATTGACACACTCCAATTTTCTTATTTTCATGTGTTGAGACCCAGAAACATATATATGGTTTCTCTTGAATTACTGCCTTATCATCTGTGAAGGCAGAGATTTGAGTATATGGATTACAAGGAGATTCTTGTAGACTCCTGGTTTGTGTTCGTGGTATAATCAGCCGGAATATTACGATTTTATATGTTTCCGCATTAAAGGCACGATTTGTTATCGTATTTGTTCATTAGTAGATTCGATCTAATTAGATCTACAATTAGGTATGAAGAAGATGAAGAATCTACAACTTGTTATTGGAGAAGACAAAGAAAACTCTTCACATTTTTGCCATGGATTTTTACGTAACTTCGTGTGTGTATATAAACATAGCTATACAAGCTAACCGTCAACTACACTATTATCAAGATGTGTATACAGTGTGACAGTGGCTTGCCACAGTTTGATCGGTGGCTTATCTTGAGCCGAGTGAGATGGAAGACTGGCTCATAATATCTTCACTATCGACACATATGTATCTTTGCAATAACGTATTGGGCTAACACAATCAAAAGGTTCGAGACAACTACCTTGAAAAAGAAACAAAAATCATGATTAGTAACATGAATTTTACGAACAAGAATTCAAGAATCAAGTTTCAAAGTAGTGATTAATTTGTTAACTTTATTACTATACACGTTTATCACCACTAGAACTATATTTTGTGGTAATTAAAGTTTTTCATATATATTCTTTCAAGTGAGCATTCATTACAAAAGTCCTGCTACTACACGGTAACCTTAACACAGACTGGGGAAAAACATAGGAACATCGAAGCAGAATAGAGCATGAGAAACAAAACATGAGCATTCTACCTAACTTTGACGGCAGAGCAGCGTGCAGCTACGGATTTAAGAGTGGCGCCAAGGGGACGGGTACCCTTCCTTTAAAATTGTGCAAATATGGAGAAATTGAGAAGAAACGGGTTTAAAGAAATTCTGCAAATCTGGTTGCAGGTTGTTTCTATGAAGAAGACGAGCGAATTTTTTTTCCAAATTAAGGCTGCTTTGATCTTTTTCTCGTTCATGGTTTAGAATAAAAGAAAAGAAAAGTGCATTAATAGCAATTTAGTATTTGGGCATCTTGTGCTTCCGTTGAAAAAACGTTTTACTTTTAATAATTTTTTTCTTTCATCTATTTTTTGAATAAAACATGAACTTGTTATAGATAAATAGCATCTTTCTAATTTGTTAACAAAAACTAGTTCAATTAAACATAGGCTATGTTTTTGTCATTGGTTTTCCTCTAGGAATTTTATTTGATCTATTTTTCATTTTCCAACTTCTATTCGACTTTCTTCTATTTATGTGACCAAGAGCATTGTGCTATTGTTAGTTTCATGTATACTGGATGACTAAAATCATCTTATTCCTTGAGTTTTCGATATATATATTCTGGATCATTTGGGTCGATGACTCAAATTGTGAAACTCCATAATTTTATCAAACTCTAAATTAGTTCCTATTCTTAAAGTCATTACCAAGGGAACAATTAGATGACTAAATCGACTAGTATGTAGATTAATGCGTGATCATGTTTCACAGATCATTGATACGAGGTATCTGTTTAATCACATGAAATATGAGTATACAAGATACATGAATATTTGAACTCGACCTATTTGACTTGCTGGATGGATTGTGTTTATGTCATCAGCAATGTCATATAATATTAATTCAGTAATCTGAGATATTCATAATTCTTGATAATGAATGTGTATCACGTGAGGTTATCTAACGCCTTTCGTAACTGAAGGGTCATAACGGTAAGCTATCCGAATATGCACGATTTATGCTGGAATGCATGGAATATCAAAATTGATACTTTTGTCCATCTCATATTTGGATGAGATTATTAATATCCCTGGAACCCTTGATGCAGAAATAATTGTTATGCCGGCAAATGTGATTATGTGATAGTCGCATATTAATGATTATTTACTGATATATCAAGAAAGTGATTCATAGTCAAGGATGACACAATCCTACGCTTGATATGAATTATTGGATATTAAGTAACGAAAGAATTTGCTAGATGCCGCTTATGGTAGTACCGATTCAGATATGGATCCTATCAGGTCGCTCTATCTGGTGAACTGAAGAAATATATATAATTAATTATGTGTGACATAATTGGCGAATTTCACGGACGAGATTTAATTGGGTGTTGGTGGAACCCGAATCCAATTTAATTGGGCTCGAAACTCAAGCCCAATCACTTAAATCAATTTAAATCTCATGTTGGGCTTAAAGCCGACCACCACGATGCAACTTCTTAATCAGGTAATAATTTTCTCGGTCTTTCGGAATCCTCTCAGTCTTTGAGTCAATTTAGGGTTTTACTTCTCAGTTTCAATTGAGCTCAATTGTAAAGTGTTGATCCTATTCAAATGTATTGGTCACATCCCATTGAACCCATATGTCACAATCAACTCTCGAAATTTACAAACTTAGTTGTACCATGCAGAATCTGACGTGAGGGATTATGTTAATGTTATCATCACTTTAGGATTATATTACAACTATTCTCATGGATTTTTTGTTATCAATTCTTTCATGAAACTTTTTTAGCATTTAGAATTCTAGAATTGATATATTGTTGCAATTGATATACTGTTTATTTTAGTTTCAAGATTATCACATAGAAAAGGAATTTGATTATCTTGATATGGTGGCCGATTGTCATGACTTTGATGATACACATGAAAACCTCAAACCTATGCCACCTCCTAATCCAAAAAAATAACTAGAAGATCATGGTTGTGGGAACACTTCACTATTCTGGGGCCATTGGATCTAGCAAATCAAGAGGCGAGATACAACTACGATACCAAGATTATTCCTACACATCGTATTCATGCAGGAACTGGAGCTATGAAATCTCATTAAAATGGTTGCAAGAGTATAAATAATGAGGACGCGAAGAAGGATCCTTCACAACTGAAAATGATCTTTGACACAGCTTCATCAACTGCTGAGACTAAAGAAGCTATGATAATTGATATGTATGATGAGAAGTTGCTCAAAAGGGTTGTTTCAGAGTGTATCATTCTGGATGAATTTCCATTTTGGTCATTGAGAATGAAGTTTTTCGTAGGATGCTTAGCCACTTTGAGCCTCGCTTTGTACAAATTTCTAGAACGGCAAGACGTGATGTCATGGCCGTGTATGTGGAGGAAATAGTAAAAATAAAGGAAATGATGTTGGATCTCAACCCTCGTCTATGCCAGACAACCGAGACATGACATCGTTTCAAAACATTACATATATGTGCATTACTGTACATTTTATCGACCATGGTTGGGTATTATAACAACGCATTATAGACTTTTTCAAGCTTGATGATCACGCTGGAACGGGAATCTCAAAGAGCATGGAGGATCGTTTAGGGTGTGGGGGATACAGAAGGTATTGACAGTGACTGTTGACAATGCAACCCCAATTGGCACAACATTGGCTCAATTCCGTACACGCTAGATAGAACATTTTTTAACCTTTGATGAACACATTATCCCGCAGCACAAGAATATACAGGTGACTAAACATTTTTGTGAATGTATATTATTTATTGCATATTCTCATTACTTTTTATCAATGTGTGCCGATCAGATGCAGTGCATACATTCTAAACTTAATTGTGAGAAATGGATTAGATGAGCTGAAAGATTATGTGGATAAGATGAGAGCCATAGTGATATATGTCATGTCCTCAACAAAGCGTCTTGATTCTATCAAGATGTACATTGCCTAACATGACATAGGGAAAAGGGGGTTATTAGTTGATGATTGTTGCACTAGATTGAACTCACTTATGAATACTTCAGTCCATGTTGGATTACAAAAAAAGTGCTTGAGGACATGATCGATGGGGATAGGAAGTTGTTGGATAATTTGACTCGTGTGGATAAAGATGGTAAACCAAAAGTGAACGACCTTGTTCCTACTGCACATAATTAGGCTTGGGTTAGGCACTTCTTTACGTTCTTGAATATGCTTGAGGATGTTATCCTCACATTCTCCGTATCACAAACCGTGACTGCACATCTATTCTTTCAGGTAATAATTTAAAGTTTAAACTTTAATTTTCTTCCTAAATTTAACTTTAATTTTCTTTATTTAGGAGGTGACAAAAGTGTAGCAACAACTCCAGATTTATACAGAAGATGAAGATGATGTTTTGCCCCTCATGTGATATGAATCTTTGTTGAATTTGTAACAAAAACCCACACCCAATTCAACAATTAAAAGAACTCGATCAAAAGGACAATTTTGTTTTGCTTTTTGCCTGAAAAAGAAAAACTTGTTTCAACCAACAAAAAGATCACGATTTAAAGTAACCAAGAACGCCACGAATTAACCCCTTGAAGGTAACCAATGTACCAACCAATTAACTTGAATGCAACGGACTACTTGGTGAAGCACACGAGGCTAACCAAGAAGAAAGAGAGGATCCACTGAACTTTAGAAATGCAATGGAAAACTCTTATGAGGAAAAATGGTAGGATGCCATGAACCAAGAGATAGAATCTATGTATTCTAACTTAGTTTGGATTCTCGTAGATCCTCCACATGATATGACTCCTATTGGATACAAATGGATCTACAAGCACAAGAATGGAGTGAATGGAAAGGTAGAGACCTTCAAGGCTAGGCTAGTTGCTAAGAGTTATACAAGAAGTCGATTCATATACTCATATCCATAGCTTCATGTCTCAACTACAAGATATGACATATAGATGTCAATATGGTTTTTCTTAATCACCATATTGAAGAGATCATTTACATGGCTCAACCAAAAGGGTTTTGTTGCCAAAGTAGATGATAAAAAAGTTAGCAAGTCGCAAAGATCTTTCTATGCATTGAAGCAAGCTTCTAGATCTTTGAACACAAGATTTGATGAGACTATCAAGTCTTGTGATTTTCATCAGAGTGATGATGAACCATGTGTACACAAGAGAATTGATAGTGATATATAGTTTTATAGTTCTTTATGTGGATGACATCTTTCTCATTGCAAACAATGTAGCAAATTTGGCAGAAGTAAAGAAGTGACTAGACAGCCAATTCCAAATAAAAGATTTGGGAGAGACTAGTTGCATTCATGGGATCCAAGTGATTAGGGGTCGCAAGAAAAAGATGTTAACACTGTCCCAAGCATCTTATATAGGCAAGATGGTTGTCAAGTATAAGATAAAAAGAAATCCCAAGAATGAATATTTACCTTCTACGCATTGAGTTGCCCTTTTGGAGGAGTAATGTCCAAAGATACCTCAAGAGGACATGAGACGTGTTCCCTATGCTTCGGCTGTAAGGAGACTCATGTATGCCATGTTATGGACTAGCCTGGCATCTGCTATGGTATGGGAATAGTAAGTTTTTCTCAATCAAGTCCTGGATTATATCACTAGATTATGGTAAGACAATTCTCAAATATCTTGGGAGAATGAGAAATTATATGCTAGTGTAATCTAGTGAAGATATGATCCTTACTGGACACGCTAACTCTGGTTTTCAAGCAGACGAGGATTCTAGGAAATTCACATTTGTCTATGTATTCACCCTTGGTAGTGGAGCTGTAGTATGGAGGAGCATAAAGTAAATGTTGTATTGCTGACTCCACCTTGGAAGCCAAAAATGTTGAGTTGGAAGTCGTTCCATACATGGACAAGGCTATAACACTCTACCGTGACAATAGTGAGGATGTTGTCAAATCCAAAGAATCAAGAAGGCACAAGAGGTCAAAGTATATCGAGAGAGATATTTACGTCGGGGAGATGTCATCGTATAGAATATTGTATCTGAGTAACATCTGGCTTACTCGTTTACCAAGACGCCGCTATCTTCAGGGCCAAAAATGAAGTAGATAGTTGGGAATCCTTGGTACACAAAAGAATTCACACCTTTCTCGTGTTCTTCGAGGCGAGAGTTGAATCATGGTTTCCATGTGGGATTTGTTCGGTACTTGAACGAGAGCACTTATCCATGAATGATGGTTTCTTGGATTAATTTGTTATAAGAGAATAAATGCTACTCGTGGCACAAGATACATTTAAATGGGTTAACAAACATTGGACCTAAACCTATTTGTAAACCTTGAGTGAAAAATAGTGTATACAAAATGATTATATCAATGGATGCTCCTAAAGTAAACTTCTAGTAAGAAAGTCCATATGAGATGACAATTGAGCCTAGTGCCTACAATGGTATGTTCATGAAGCTAAACGATCAGTAACTCGGCAAAATAGTTTATGCGCAATAATTCATTTGTTTGGATCTTGCTCAATGGGTCCATCGATCCTGAGCTAGCCTACAAATGACATAGTACTTTATTGTATTTGCTCAACAAGATGATGAGATGTTTAAGAAACGATAAACATAGAAGACGACCATTTAGAGAAAATGGAGATGATGCAAAATTGTGTGTTTTGTGGGATAGAGTCGTGCACGGGCTTGCAAACATCATTCTACATACTCGGGAAGCGTGTGGGCATGAGAGCCACTCACCCACATCATCTGGTAGATGGGCACAACGTGCATATAGCGCGTCGTGCAAGCATATGCAGTGCTGGCACAACCGCTCGATCGTGCCCTTGGCATAGTACGCATAATTGTCGCGTGCCCGTACTTGTCGGGGGGTGGCAATGCGTGGCAAAGTGCCGCACGCTAGCACACTACATGGTGTTGTGCATTGGTACATCATTGCGCATACACGCAACAGGGAAGCACAGGCGCATGCAGCAGAGTGTCATGCACTAGCCGACTGCATGTCACACGGTTGTGAGTCATGCGCATCTCCCAGCCCATGCCTATGGCACCCGCTGGAGTCGTCCATGGGTTAACACGATTTTTTCCCATGCAAGGCTAGCTCGTCGGAATTTGTGTCAGTTGTAGGTCCGATGAGGGGGCCATGTGGGAGCTGATGTTGTCTTCTTGATTTTACAAGAAAACTAACCGAAGATTACTTTTTTCATGATTTAAAGAATCTAATTTGGACCTATGATTAAGTTGTTAATTATATTATCTATGGAATAATAATAAATAATTATTTATTAAGGTTTTATTTGGCTTAATTAATTGAGATTTAATTAAGGGCCCAAATTAGGATTAATATTGGTCAAAACTCTATCAATTCCTGTTAGCTCAAGTGGTGAGCAAACTGACCTCATAACCATGAGGTCAATGGATCGATACGCTGGAGAAGCAATTCTTCAGGATTTTACTTTCGAGTTGGGAATCTCCACGAAAACAGTCTCTTTAGAGATAAGGGTACGACTGTGTACATCTCACCCTCCCCAGACCCTGCTTTCGGGGGGATGTACTGGGTATGTTTGGTTTGGTTTGGTTTATTGGTCAAAACTACTCAACTCAACGTACCCAGTATATTACCAACTAAGTTGGTGGGGGGGTCAGATGTACGTGGCATTACCCTTATAATTATACAAATAGGCCGTTTCCGTTGGGACCCAATATGAATTGCGTAAAATGTATCGAATTTCAGCAACTTTACTAAATAGAAGTACTGAAATTTAATAAAGCCATTTTGCTTTAATCCATTATTAGCACAAAGTTAGAAGAATTGTCAATGATGATTCTTCCATCTCCATTTGCAATGGACAAGTTTATTGGTCAAAACTCTCTTACTTAATTAATCGGGCCTATTTCGAGGAATAATTAATCTAAGTCTTGACATAGTATTTCAATATAAATATAAATCAAACCCCTCTACACAACACAAATTATTATTTGACTAAATCAAACGAAATCAAATCAAATCAAAGATAAAACAGGGTTTAGGGAATGTGAGATATATAAACTCATACACCTATCTTAGAAGAGATAAGGAGATAATTTTCTTAGAGACCCTCAACTCATAAATAAAGGCAAAAAAAAGAAATAAATAAAATAAAATAAAAATAATAAAATAATAATAGTATATCTATATAAATAGGCAAATAAAAATAAAAATAACAGTAGACGATACACACATAGCTAAATAAATACGAAAATAAATAAATAGATACCTAATTATATAATAAATAGATAAATATAGTCTAACCCTCTAGTTTACACTACCTAACTCTGTCTGTCCAGAGGTCTTTGACTACAAGTGACTAACAGAATTTAGAATTCTATACCTAACGGGGGCGGCTGCCGATTTTCAAATAGTGAGAAAAAACTATTGTTCTCTAGATCTTTGCTTATTGTGATTAGATCTACCTAAAAGTAAGTTTTTTGGATTTGTCTACTTTATTCTTTTGGGAGTACAAAGGTGATCAACCATATTGGAGTATAATCCCTAGATATAGCTCAAAAATCTTAATGATTTTGATGTTGAGAAGAAGAAGGTGATTTTGCGTCTTGTGCGTGGATTGCTTGTTCAGCATTAAAGATTAGGTCGTTGGGCCTAAATAGATTTATATAGTACCACAATCCTTATAGATTAGATCTACGACATCTTTATGCTTCTTCACCATTAAAGATTAGGTTTTTGGGCCTAAATAAATTTATTTAAATTTTAATATGATTATTATCTAGAATGCATCAAAACCAACACATTGATGTAGCGCTAAAGGTCTTGTAGTTGAGATACAAATAAATACTGCTTACCCTAAACTTGACAAGAGCTCACAATTACCGAACAAGTTCTCTTTGGGCTTTTAAGGCTCTATGATACCATTCTAAAGATATTCAATTTCATGTTGTAGACCACTTTTAAAATAAAATTCATAAAGAAAACATATCAAATAAATGACAAATCCAGTTTTGAGAGATCGGGTTGGGAGATAGAGGGTGAGAACAATGTAAACTAGTGGTCCTCCGTGTGCGACAAGGGTCAAGCTTTCTGTGTGAGGCATTTGAATGAGTCTGTTGTGTTATTTAGGGCCCCTTTTCAGAAAAGCAGTGTTTTGCGCAGCCAACTCCTACTATTTTTTCTTATTTTAAGAAGGAAAACCTTCTAAAAAATAAGCACCTCCTGACATTTTTTCCCCTTCTAAAAAATAAGCACCTCCGTCATATTTTTTTCTTTCTTACAAGACATTATTACCCTCATGAACTATTTTGTGAAGGTTATTTTGGTAATTTACTATTAATTTTGTAATATATAATTAAAATAAA
>JAOWBN010139043.1:0-18907 GCA_028565015.1 Pinguicula moranensis
CAGCAGGGAGGGTGGGACCCTAGAGAGCGCGTCATATACACGCTCTTCCGATTTTTTTTTTGTTTATTATATATATATATATTTATTATTTTGAACACAATCTCTGTTCGAAATCTGTACATGGTCTCCTCCGACACAAGGGGAACTCCGATAAGAGGGAGATCTAGTGTTAACGTCGTTGTCACTAATCAATCATTTCACACAATCATTTATTTTTCTTTCTTAATTTATTTAATTTGGATTTAAAATCAAATTATCTACACGTAATTTTCGTAAATATTTACCCTATCTGTCTGTCGTTTTAAACTGATCAAAACAGAATAATGTAAAATCCAAAGAAAAAGAAACGAGAAAAAAATAAAATAGAAATGAACTGGAATAAATATGAAAAAAAAAAGAAACCCAAAAAAATTATATAAATAGAAGTAAACCAAGTGAAGTTAAGGAAATAAAATGAAATAAAATAAAAATTAAATAAATCAAAATATAAAGCAAAACTGAAATGAGAAAAATGGAATAAAATAAAATAAACTGAAAGTAAAAATAAAACAAGTGGAAAATGATAAACCTTTTTTGTTTTTGCACAAAAAAATGAGTCTAAATTAAGGGTTTATTTTGTACTGATAGTAATTTTCTCCAACAATCAAGCCCTGCTAACTTAAGCGGTGAGAACTACACTTTACAAATGTGAGGTCTAGGGATCAATACCCACCTGGGTCGCTAAACAGAAATAGTCTCTTTGTATAATTACAAGGGTAAGGCCGCGTACATCAGACCCCCCATACCCCAACTTAGTTGGGAATATACTAGGTAAAGTTGCAGTTGCAGTAATTTTCTCCAACAATAAGTCTAAATTAGCTTTCATTTATTTATAAAATTGTCATTAAAAGTATAAGTAAAAAAAATAGTTTACTACCTACTTCTGAGAAAATGGGTCTTAACAATAAAAAATGAGAAGGAAAAGTAAAGTTTAAAATACTGTTTTTGAAATAATCTGAAAAAAAGAGAATGAGAAAAATAATCTGAAAAATAACGGCATAAAACAGGTCATAAGAAAGAAAGCAACATCCAACAAAAAGTAATAAATAGGTGAAAACGAGTAAATGCTAAAAGGAGATTGTATTTTATATCTAGCGAAAATGTCTTATAAAAAGAAAGAAATAACAGAAAATCGAGTAAAATAAAGCATAAATCTTATATCGGTGTGAATGATACGAGGCGAACGCAGGTAACCGAGTCGGATCAGCATGCGATGCAACCAAGGCAGAAGGTTGGAGAGGTTCAATAGCATTATATAAAGAGGAATGATAATCCACTCCAATATAAGCAAAAGGTCTGCACAAAAGTTGGTTTCACGATACACATGCAGAATTTATAGGAAGAAGTAGATCGACAAGAATAATATGTCTTGTTATGGAGAGTGATAGCGTCATGGGGACGTGACCGTATTGAACTAGTTCACCAGAAACAAATAACGTGATTTAAAGATAATGCAATTCAGGCCAATAAGGTAATAATCAGTCACATTATGTAAAAGACCCAAGATTTTAGCCATGGTGCTAAACTTACTATCCAAATATTGGATGAAAGCTAATAAATGATGTCTCTAAAAGTCATTAAGAATACATCTACAATCACTAAAGTTAGCCGAGATTGAATCATCAATGTTAAACTACAGTAATCCAGAGAGCGAATATTTTCAATAAATCAACACAGGTCACTTCAAGGCAATGATCATAAGGGATATGCATTGTGTAGGACGTAGTAAATTACCAAGATCAGATAGTCATGTTGCATACTCAAAATAATTCCACGTGGATCAAATAATCATCGTTGCATAAGAGAGATTCTGCAAAGACGGGTGAGTTGAAGACAATAATGTTAACTATGACACTTAATCAACCAACTCTCAAGACACAATACAGTTGCCACCCACACAATACAAGATTTTAGGCAACATTATGAGGCAACACAAGATTCTAGAATAAATGAGACTGAAATTAATGATTCCATTGCTCAAAGTACAAGCATTAAAAGCCTTGAAAACACCAATCACACATAGGTGCCACTCTACATAAACAAGCATTGTAATTCTGTAAATCATGAAGCAAGATCATCAATGGAAGATGTTGAATTGGTCTTCAATCTGCTTAGTATTTTGCTCACCTACACACACCTACACCACTTCAAATACACAACAAAACCCGCAATGTTTCAAATAACATGCACCTCAGCAACATGATGAGGGGCCTCAAAAAACCTTTAATTGTAAAATTAAAAATATTTAGTATTGATATTTATATGAATATATTGTTAATTTAGTATTGATAGTGCGCCCTCTCGATGAATTTATGAAAAGCCTGGTGTGGTGTCCGATAGCGAGGGAGACATTTCAGAATAATAAAGGACCAGCACTTTTAATTTTGAACCATAGGACTACTAATAAAATGATAATGGTGTATGATTTTTAAATGCCAATAAAAGTAGGTTCAACTCATACATTGAATAATGCACATTCCATGTGTCAGACCCAAGCATTTTAAAATGATCTGATTTGTTCTGTTTGCTTGGGTGCAAATGAGCATATGGGTCAACTTACAATTAAATGTGGACTACTCTCATAAAAACCTTAGTATCAAGGTAATTGATTGTAAGCCCACAATCTCTTATAAGTTGGTTTATATTTCTCTCCACAATCCGTGTGGGATATTCTAACATGGTCTCCCTGTAATGGTGTTGCACTAGATACCAGATCCCTAAAGAAGTTTTCTTGAAATCTTCCCAAAATTCTCTAAAGTGCCACATAATGAATTTATCTTAAGATATTCAACCGACGATCAGGACTGAGTCCGTCTCAATAATTATGTCATTCCAGCCTTCTTCTTTGACAATTCTAAGTCCCTCCATTACTGCACGAAACTCTGCGTTGTTGTTTGAGTCTGCTCCAAAGTGCGACGAGTAGGCAACGAGGAATTTACCATTTTCATCTCTAATTACTCCTCCAAAAAGCCCAAGACTGCTGCGGCAGCTCCAATCGCAGTTGAGTTTTTTTCCAAGTCGTTGGTCGCTTTTGCGCAATCTAATTTATTTTTCCCTTTTGCTCTTATTTCCATTACAGCACCAAATTCAGCTCCTCGACAATTGCTTTGTCTGTTAAATGCATAAGAAAAAGTAAGTCGACTGAGTTAGTTATTTCTGTAAAAAGCCTTATAACATTTCTCCAGGTTTGGTCCGGCGAAGCATATATTCTTCAAATATGGTTATGCATCTTTGAAGCCATAGGCACCAAGTGATGACCGTTGGGATGATGCCGGCGAGAAAACTCTTAAGACCTGCTTTCGTTGGGTAAAAAGACCAAAACATAATTCGTACTCGCCAAGTTTGCACATACTGCAATGGGATCCCAAATAAACATGCTGCCCTTTGACACATTGTTATGAACATAGATAAGAATGATGTATCCATTGTAGATTGGAAGGATAAGAGGAAGAGAAGTACCACTAGATCGGCACCACATGTGGATAAATTGCAAGAGAAATAGTAAGTCTTTGTTTACCAGTCATGCGTTGAAATTCAGTTATCTTTCCTTTATAATAGGTCATCTAAGTCATGGGTAGAAGTTGAGTCTAATGGGTTAAGTAGTGGAGTCATTAGTCCAGAAAAAAGGGTATAAAAGTGTATGTCGTGTTGATGAGAAATTATGGAATGTGAAGAATCTTTTATCTCCAGTATTACCTTCCCTTATTTTACATATACTTACCTTAGTCAAATTACTTCGCATGTTCAAAACTTTTGGTTTGTAACACACTTATCCTTCGCAAGGCCACTGTCGGAGAACATATGCTCACTTGTTTCAACGTGACTCGTGGAGCAACATTGACAAATAGATGTTAGGCTTATCCTGCGGCGGATCAGATTCACATCATCGAGCAGGCAGTATGCCACATTTTCCATGAACACAAAGATATTTTTGTAAGCATTGCTTTGTTCCACATCATTTTTGAACGTGGTAATGGTACATCCTTCGTCCTTATTATCTCCCAGGCCGATTTTAGCCTGAAGTTTCCATCCTCTGGAATGTACTTTTGTGAATACTGTAAAATAATTTCAATCTTTTGCTTTGCATCAAAGACCTGAAAAATTGTTTGCATGTGCAATTTCAATTAAATTCTAAAATTGGTTTATCAATTAAGACAGACAATGATTGAGCTGAGAGGACTAGGAAATTCCATAAGTAAATAAATAAGTAAAAGCAAATATAGAATAAAAATAGATAGTTAGGAAATCCTAACTATGTTTCCAATAAGCTCTAGAGTTATGAAAGATAAAGATGGTGATCATTTAGTCAGAACTCTAGGTTTGAATGCGATCTAGCTAGCAATAAGCATGTTTATTGTTGAGATAGCGAGGTAGACAAAGGGATTGGAAGAGAAAAGGAGGTCGAGGTACTAAAGAGTTTTGAAAGAATAGCAAATATCATTCTTATATTAGGCATACAAACTACTAGAGTTTATATATTACTACTTGGGCCAAACCCACTACAAACGCAAAACCTAACACTCCCTCACAAGATGGACGAAATACATCTATCAAGCCCACTTGTTACAAAGTCTATCCAGATCTATTACCCTAAGACCCTTGGTGAGACAATCAGCAGTCTGCTCCTTGATAGTCACATGTCTCAGCTCTAAGAGTCCACTAGTCAGCTTCTCTTTGATGAAAAACCTATCAATTTCCATATGCTTGGATCTGTCATGTTATACTGGATTGTGGACAATGTTAACAATTAACCTGTTATCACACAATGAATGCATTTGTACTCCCTCATCCATCTTCAACTTCATCAACAATGATCTCAACCACATCATTTCAGTAACATTCAGGGTCATGGCTCTATACTCTGCCTCAGCTATAGAACGGGCAACAACGACTGTTTCTTGCTCATTCAGGATACTAAATTGCCTCCTAAAAATAAGCAGTATCCAGATGTAGACTTCCTTTCATCAACACAGCTAAACCAAACCAAATCACATTATCCCTCAATGCTCAGTTACTTGTTCTTTCGAAAGTTCAACCCCTTTCCTGAAGTACTCTTCAACTATTTCAATATTTTGTACACCGCATCTATGTGACCCTTTATAGGTTCATGCATATACTTGCTTAGCACACTCATAGCAAACGAGATGTCAAGTCATGTACGACTTGGGTATTCCTTTGCAACCTGCCAACACTTAAATATAAAGACACTATCCAAAGAAGCAAAAAAAGACCACATGGCTGGTGATATGTGAGAGTAAGATATGTGATGAGCAATATCATGTGAAAACCTATACCGCTCAAGTGGAAACCCCACATTGACATGGGTAGTTCGCCTTAACGGTAAAGGGGAAGGAGAATAAGGGAAATGAATAATGTCACATGTGGGTGCTGAGTGATCTATAGTGGATGGTGCATGTTTCTCTGGAGTCAGGTTCGATCGAGCATCGGGACATGGGAAAAGTGCTCTCACCTAATCACCTTTCTTGTGATACATTTAATGTAGCTCCGGAGTATCAATATCACTCAAACTCATCTCTTTACCACCATTTAGGTCACGAGCTGGGCAATGACATGGAATTCACATTACAGTCATTGCTTGTGTCTCACCTTGCATGCCACTCTCTCCTCACGCCATACATCCCCTACAATTGATGTTTGTGGCTCACCTTGCATGCCACTCTCCCCTCACGTCATAAATCCCCTACAATCACATTAAGGTGAGCCTCGCATGATGGGGTTTATCCCATATGAAGTAAGGTTCAAACTCTCGAAATGTAACATCCACACTCACAAACGGGCATTGCTCAACCAGACTCTAACAAATATAACCCTTCTGGGCAATTTAGTATTCCACAAATACACACTTAACCGCCATGGATCCAACTTATCGACTTCAGGACGACTATCATTCACAAAGCATACACAACCAAATATCCACAGCTCCAACACATCTCCCTTGGTGACAGTCAGTACCTGGAATAGAGATTTTCACTCTAGCACTCGGGAGGATACTCGATTTATCAAATAAGTTGTTGTCATAACTATTCGTCCCCATAAGTATTTTGGGACATTCATGAATATCATCATGCTCATCGCAACCTCAAGAAGGTGGCATTTTTTCTACTCTGCAACTCCATTCTGCTATGGTGTATAAGGACACATAGTCTGATGTCTAATCTCATCCGATAAAAAATAAGTCTCAAATGATTGATTCGTGTATTTTGTGCCATTGTCAGATCTCAAAACTTTTACAATTGCACCAAATTGAGTCTGAACCTCCCTTTGAAAATCTTTAAAACAGGAAAAGACCTCACTTTTATTTTTCATAAAATATAACCTAGTAACTCGGGAGAAACAATCAATAAAGATTACAAAATACCGAAATTCATTAACTGTCGAAATAGGACAAGATTCCCAAATATAGGAGCTTCTAGTATGCTTTCCAACTCACAACCAACACATACTAACATGTCCTTATTAATTTTCATAAAATAAAGGGGATACAAATGATTGATAAGGAAAAAGGAGGGGTGAGCTAAGTGTTTATGGTTAAGAAATAGCTTTGCCATGATCCTCTTCTCCCTTTCAGATCTCTCTGCCATTGATGAAAGGGCTGAGTCCATGCCCTTTCTATCCATATACTACAGTCCATCACGCCATCTCCCAGTTCCATGCACACGACCTAACCCCTTATCCTGAAAAATCACTTATGGAATATAAAAAAACAACACGACAGTTCAATTGAAGAATAATAACACTAATGAAGAGAAGGTTAACCAGAAAGGAAGGCACATGCAAAACTTTGTGTAGTGTCAAAGTATTAGTGCAACGCACTGTACCCTTTCCAACCACTGGTATATCAGTGTCATCATCAATGTTAATACAAGATAGAACTTATAAGGGAGTATAAGTGTTAAACTCCCTAGAAGATCATGTCACTTGTGTGGATGCTCCAGAATCACAAATCCAATCCGAGGAGCCAGAAGTAGAAAAGAATGCAAGTGCATAAAAATCATGCATACCTCGCACAACTGAGTATAAAACGACATGAGTAACAATACCAGACGCATCAGGTGGAATGGGTGGATAATCACCTGCTCCTCCAAGCTCATCCTCCTTAGTATCCACGTCAGGTGGGTATGATAGCCTCCGCATCCACCTCTTCTAGTTCCACCTCTCTGACCTCCACGGCCACAACCACTCCATCCAAAGTAATGATCTCTCCTCGTCTGGGGACATGCCTAAATTAGGTGTCCGGTCCCACCACACTGATAACAAATGCGAGTCTCACTTAGGGGATGACCTATAGTGACTACAGCTTTAGCTCTCGATCCTACGACGGGCTCAGTCTCGTGTAACTGAAGGCAAATCTTCTCCTATAACATCACAACAATGGCCTCATTTAATGACAGAATAGTCTGTTGGGCTGGCAAGATCGATCTTCGTGTATGATAAATCGGTTTCACATCTTTCAAATATTTGATAGTCTTTTTTTCTTCATGAATCTTCCGACTGGGGTAATATGGGAATAGCCAGCTAGATGTTGAAAGTGCTCCAAAAATGCTCATAATCATCAAAGACAAATAGTGTACTCCTGTATAGGTATGCTATTCTGTGTCTTTGCAGCTATTTCTAATCGGATCTGAAACTTTCTCAATTAATTTTCCGTTCCAATTTTTTTTCCTTCAATACATGTCACTCACAGCCTTGAAATTCTCTACTGAGGAGGAAAGGAGTCATCAAATTTAGTAACTACACACATAAAGTGATCTGTATAGCCTTCTACTTAGCAGTTTTCACAGCATCATTGCACTCTATCTCTTCCAGAAACCATGTAATTACTTACTATCTAAGGTCCTCTCAATCTGAAGTGCCTAGTTACAGTAGGTCGCATGAACATCAAGTTTCAAGTTGATAGATTGAAGATCGAGTTTGGGTTTCCCCATAGAAGAGACTCATACCCTGAACCAAACCAATTAAAGCCTTCAAGGTTGCAGGGTTGAGCGCACTCAGTGCCTCCAACCCTGCTTTCTCACTAGCATTTTCGTCTATCATCTCAAGTAACTCCAATCACAACCTCAATCAATAATCTAAAAAACACAAACTTCAATCATCCACACACCCTACAAGCACACTACCCACGCCTCCGTGAACAGAATGGCACTTTGGTTGAATGCAGACTGCCAACTCCATCTCCAAAGCACAATTCATAAACATCCCAAAACCACAAAAAATAGCAAACCACAACTCATATCAACAAACCAATAGTACGAGTGCAAAAATGGAAGGAAACTCTGCCCATTATTTTTTGGTAGTGGCGGCAGCGCGTACGGCGCATGGACAAGCTCTAAAGGATGAGCTTGGCAGCGCGAGTCCAATAATAGTGCCCACTGGAGCAAAAGCTACAGGATGGTGGTGGCAGCTAGGTTATAGGCTCTAATACCATAAAGAGTTTTAATAGAATAACAATATCATTATTGTATCAGGCATTCAAACTACTAGAGTTTATATACTGCACTACTAGGGCCAAGCCCACTACAAACATAAAATCCAACAGGTACCTAAGAGAAAATAACTTAAAAGACCACTATCATAAATTAGTTCATCCAAAACGATCTCCACAATAGGGGTCCTCCCATACAACAAGTTGATTGCATGTCCTCATTTCTAAATCTTCATCGATGAAATCAAGTTGTCAATTAAATAAAACAAACTAGTACCTTACACCATCATCCCTTGTGGTAAGACGACCATCTACCAAGATAAATCTAGCTCCATTACCTATACAATTCAGAAAGTAGTGTTGAAGGGGCTATAATTTTATTATATCTTCCAAACAAATGGAAATATACGCACCATTATGAAAAAATTTCTCATGACAGCACATGTTGACTTTGTAACTTGAGGAAAAGTAAAGCTTTGCACAATTAGTATCATTTTTTATCCAAAAAATTAATATTTTTATTAAAACAGGCGTACGCCTAAAATAATATGTACAATATCAAGTTAAAACGCAACACCTATGTGAATTTACAACACAGTTGTGAATTTTGTAGCCAATCTGATAGCTCTAACCCGACTTGTAGCTTCTCATATGCATTTGCCCACAACCAAGTAGCTACTTTGGTGTGTTCTAAAATTTTTTCCATACAAGGCTCAATTCCTTTGAATGTGTAAACATTTCTTGCCTTCCATATATCCCAAACTAGGTTGTGCCACATTGATTTCCATACTTTGCACCACTTTTTTCATTTAATGACGCCCAAGTGAAGTATGTAGTGTTGCTGCTGTATGCTGCTTCCCACTAATTCATACCCAAGCCATTTGTATAATTTCTGCTACATTTTGATGAGATGCTACATTCAAAAAATGTGTGCCTCAGGGTCTCTTCGTGTCTATGGCAGGAAGCACATCCTGGTGCTGGTAGATGGGTTGTGATTAAACTTCTGCTATGTAGCTTGTTGAACATAGCTATTCTCTCTTGGTTTAGTCTCCACACAAAAGCCTGTATTCGTCTCGGAGATCCTGTTCCACAACTTGCAGCTAGTCCTTCTTGCTCCTGCAAAGTGAAACCCATGAAGTGTGTTAGAACTTTATATGCTGTTTTCACTGTGTATACCTGTTTATCTCTGTCCGGCTGCCATCTCCAACTATCCGCTACATCCTCAGTTATTTGTACCCCTGCAATAAGAGACTCTAGAACTGGTATTAGTAGTAACTCATATTCATAAAGAGGTCTATGCCAGTGCCAAAGCCACACAAGCTCCTCGCTCTCCCGACATACTTTCTCTGCTACTGTTGCCTCTTTATCAAAGGCAATCGAGTATAAAAAAAATCTATGTGATGCATCTGATGGACATCCTAGGATGGTCCACATCAAGTGCATGAATTTAGTATCTTTTCCATCCCCTATTTTTCTCTCCATATTACTGTGAAACCAGTATGAGGATCACACTGATTTAATTATATCTTTCCACCATTTAGATGCTCTATTGGAAGCTGATATCGTTGTCTGATCCCTATGCATACCTTCTGGTTGAAGATATAATGTCTGAATAATCTTGCTGAATAAACTTTCATTTTTTGACATGATTTTTCAGAACCATTTTCCTAGTAATGCTATATTAAATAGTTCTAAATTTTTTTATTGCTAGCCCCACTTTGCGTATTTCTTGACATATATTTTCCAATTTTATCCAATGTATGGGTTTATTTTCATATTTACTCCCTCCTCCCCATAAGAATTTCGATTGTATTTTGCATATTATTTTTAGTACTTCCTTTGGAGCTTTAAATGCTGATAAGTAATATGTTGTTAGTCCTGTGAGAGTTGATTTTAAGGGTTATCCGCTCTCCAAAGGCAAGATATACATTTTCCCAACTTCTGATTCTTTGTGTTATTCTTTCTATTACTGGTTGCCATATTGCTTTGTTTCCTTGATTGGCTCCTAATGATAGTCCGAGGTATACTTGAGGAAACTTGGTTGTCAAGCACTTAAGTTTGTCAGCATAAGCATGAAGCTCCTCATTCGGTACATTTACACCCATTAGGCAGCTTTTGAAGAAGTTGACTTTTAATCCTAAAGTCATTTCGAATAGCCTCAGGATGCCTTTCATAGTATACACACTTTCCTCATATTCTTTACAGAAGAGTAGTGTGTCATCTGCATACTGTAAATGTAATACTGGTATTTTTAGTTTGCCAAGTTGTAGTAGTTTCCACTTGTTTATGTTAGTGGCCAAATTTACCATTAGGTGTAGTCCTTTTATTGCAATTAGGAATAGGAAAGAGACAAAGGGTATTTCTGCCTTAACCCTCTTTGCAATGCGAACTCTCCAAATGGACTACCATTTACCAGTACCGTTGCAATAACTGATGTGATACATTCTTGGATCCAACTTATCCATTTTTCACAAAAACCAATTTTTTTTAGCATCTTTAGTAGATATCCCCAGTCTACCGAATCAAATGCCTTTTCGAAGTCCACTTTAAAAAGTATTGTCTTCCATTTATTTCTTTTTTCCTCTTCAATGATCTCATTAGCGATTATTACCCCTTCCGTAATTTGTCTTTCTTTAATGAAGCCCATCTGGCATGGGAAAATAATTTCAGACATCACCTTACTTAGTCTATTTGCTAAAAAATTTGCTAAGATTTTATATACACTCCATACCAAAGATATTGGACGAAAATGTTCAATTCTTTTTGGACTTCCTATTTTTTATGCTAACACTATGTGTGTGAAATAAATTCCTTCGATTATTTTCTTATTTTCATGGAACTGCTGTATGAAATCAATAAAGTCACTCTTAATTACTTCTCAATATCTTTTTATAAAGTAGAAATTAAAACCATCCGGTCTTGGGCTCTTATTTTATGCACACGACCATACTGTTTCTCGAATTTACTCCTCAGTGAATAACTTTGTTAGATTCTCATTATCCTCCTCATTAAGTCTATTAGGTGTCTTAATTGTTAGGTCTATCCTATCTTGATAGTCTGTCGAATAGTGCTTCTTAAAGTGCTCATTGATACTATTTTTAACTTCACACTTTCTGTCCACGTTCCGTTAATATTTAATCCCCTTAATTCATTTATTTGTCTATATTTTTTAATTCTTGTATGATAGAATTTTGTATTTCCTTCCCCATCCTTAAGCCACGTTGTTCTAGATTTTTGATATAGAATTCTATCTTGCCGTCGAAGTAAAATTTCAAGATCCTTTTTATCTTCTTTATTTTGTCTTAATTTTGATTCTGTTAATTCTTGTGTTTCTGCCTTATCTTCACATTCTGCTATGAGCCTTTGTTTATTTTCTATATTATTCCCTACATGCCCAAAGACTTCCCTATTCAACCCTTTTAGGGCGTTCATTAAATTTTTAAATTTCATATTTAGGTTGTATCCTCGTCTTCGAGTATACCCATCTTTTTTCCAAGTTGTTTTGGTAAACTCTTTAAATTCCTTATATTCATTCCAACAATTTAGTGTTCTGAATGGGGTGTGACCCCAATCAATCACTTGTTGCTTAAGCATTACTGGTCTATGATCCGATGTTTGCTTAGGCATTGTTATCTGATGGAGATTTGGCCATGCAAGTACTCACTCCGGTGAAAGCAGGAACCTGTCTAGCCTACTAGCTGAAGTATATCGCTCATTTGTTCTTGTGAAGCGACACCTCTACAGTGGCATATCTACTAGGTTTTTGTGCCGCACAAATTGGTCGAATTCCTTAATTTCATTTGTGGGACTATCTAGTAGAGGCTTTCTCTCATCTACCCCTCTCTCTAACTGTATTGAAGTCCCCACACAAACATCATAGCTCATTTGGGACTTGACACAGTAATACAAGAATTTCATACCATAATTGCTTCTTTGCTTTATTTTCACATGGGGAATATATGTTTACTATTGTGATTTTTATTTTATTAGCTCCCCATAGCCCAGTTACAACTAACATACCTTGGAAGTCCCAACTATTTTCTATTTCAAAAACACTTGTGTCCCAGATACATAATAGCCTTCCTGATTTTCGTTATGCATTCTTAGCTCTCCATTCAAATCTATTGGTTGGCCATATTTGGCTACAGTCCATAGAACTTATTGAGTCAGATTTTATTTTTTGTATGCATATCATTTGTATTTTTTCTTTCCATATCTTTTTTTTGATATCTCTTCTTTTTTGTCTGTCCCTTAATCCTCTTACATATTAGGTTGTGACATCCTTATTGAGTTAGATTTTGTATTTCCTTCCCCATCCTCTTAAAAACAGGCCAACAGGCCCGCCCGTTAAAAAACGGGCGGGTGGCGGGCCTATGATGAAAAATGGACCGGGCCAGCCAGCCCGTTTTTCAAAACGGGCCGGTGCAGGCTCAAATTTAACCGGCCCGCCCGTTTTATTATTTAAAAATAAAAAAAAAATATTATAAAATATTAAAAATATATTAAATTTTTTTAAAAATTAATAAAAATACGAAAACAGGCAGACCGGTTGGGCTATTATACTTAAAAGGGCCGAGCCATCCGGGTACGTTTTGTAAACTGGCCGGGTGGGCTAGGCTCGTTTTATAAACGGGCCAGACCCATTTTTTTTTGTATAAGCGGGCCGGGCTGAAATTTCCAACCCGTTTACCTGTATCGGGTGGGCCGGGCTAGCCGACCACTACTCCTCTGGTTTAGGTAAATATTTCATCCTTAACGATTTGTCCACTTTGCTAGCCGAGTTGATCTGTTGAGTCGTGATCTCTGGCTGTGTCTACTGATGTTTTTTAGTTATTGTGTATGCCTTGTTTTTATTAGGCTTGCAACCAACTTGTATGTTCCTATCATTCTTCCGTTGAACACCCCCTCTAGATTTTTTGTTGCTTCTGTAGGGGTATCTGATAAATTCGTATCTCCTCCCTAATCTGTCTAAATTTTGTGGCATGTGTGCATCTCGAACATAGCCGAATTTGGAGAAGTATTTAGCCATCTCCTGCTTTGTCCATGATTCTAGCAGATTAGCTACATGGTAGGATATACTTTCTTCCATTAGCCTTTGAATGTAACTTGATACTTTTCTGTTTGTTGACTGGAAGGAGGCCATCTTGCTTTTCTTATTTCTTGACACAGTGTGCCATTCGTGCTCTTGATTGCTCTCATTTCCTTCAACTTCCAGAATATCTGCAAGTTGCTTATGTGGATCCATCGATGTCCACTGCCAGAGCTAAAGATGATCAGCAGTGTTTCCAGATGCTGATGAGAGCTTGTGAATTTGTCTATTTGCTGGTGTATGAAAACTGAATCAATATTTATGTTGTATCAGATTGATTTCTTCTTGTAGCAGATTGAGAAACAAAGAAAAGAAGAAAACTACTCTTGATTTGTAGGCTAAGTTAATTCTAGTGAGAAGGGAGAGATTCTCTCACTAGAATTCATGTTGCTACTTGCTTTTTCACTTGGGGACATCTATGTAGCACAATTAGTAATCACGAGGTGAAGAATTTTTATGGTGGCTAGATTCTTTAGAGATTGTAGACCATCAAGACAGGCTAGACAGGCAGTCTTTCATTAATCCTTTGCGTACTCCTCTCCTTGAGTCCTATAACAAAATCCATAATCCAAGTTCAAAAACTACTGTCAAAGCAGACCAGAAGCAACAGCAGAGTCCAATTAAATTTTCTTCAACAATTTTAGCTTTAAAGCTATAGATCTTAAAGAAACACACGCAAAATAATGTCATACCTCTGTAATTACAATTACGATGCCAGAAGTCACTCTCAAGAACACTGATCAGATATTGAAGCAACAACATGTTCTTCAAGAATTGAAACCGAACCATATGTGGTTTAGAATGCTTCCTAACTCAATATTAAGCCAATTAACAGGACAGATTTTTTCAATGCTTCAAAGAGAACTCTTTCCATGCTGCGATGTAAATTCACTAGAATAATCAGTCTGAGATTTTCTCTGAGTTAAATGAGCTCCGGATGGTTTTGTTTAATAATGTACAGTACAGCCAAACAGGGACAAATTCCATCGTCATCTTAGTAAAGAAAGCCCAGATTTTATCCTGTGCTAAAAAATATATTGTGCAGTAACATGGCTACATTACTGAGCATGGGCTAATGGAGACACATGACAAGCTAATAGAGACTAATCAAAAAAAATAGAGAAAAGAAATTGAGATCTTTTCACAACATCTATCCACTTGAATTAGGATGTCAGCGGACCGAATTGCCAGAAAATATTACGAGATATAAATAGCAGCCTTTGAAGTAATAATGTTTAGATTCGATCAATCCACAAGAACAACAGAAAAATTGGAAGAAGCTCCAACTAGAAATATGGGAAGAGCATCAGCAGAGAACCTTATAAGAATCATGTTTAATTGACCATAAGCATTAAGCTGCACCAATATTAGAGATTTTTTTTTTTGCATGAATTGACTAACAGTTGCTTCTACAGCTTCTTCAGGATTCATTTATCGGGTCAACCCTACAATTGTTCACCGATAGCAAAAATAGCTAACTTAGGCTATCGTTTGACACCTTTATCAGCACGTAGCAAAGAATCTGTTAACTCACTAACCCATAATTATAGGTGAACAAAGAAAAGGTTTAACTAACCAAACCATTGAATAACCAATCTTTCGAATGGTGCTTGGCTTCTCCTTTCTCTTAGCAACTTCAGAAAATTAAAAGGTTGCCAAGCCTGGTATTATCACATCGAAAGCCCAAGCCCAACATGAAGCAAATTATGGCCCAATGAAGAATGTAAAACTAAAATGAAGAAGATGAATAGCGGTGTCAGCTGTCGCATTACTGTTCTCGGAGTTAATGAAATCTTTGACCTCGGCGGCGTGGCTGCTTCCTATTGATTACTCCGCCGCAAATTCCAAGTTGCCGACAAATTGGTGGCAGGGGTAGATGAGTCGATTAGGTACAATGGTTGACAAAAGATTCAAGGTATTTGAATAATTATCACTGTTTTCTGTAGAGTACAATTCTCCACGTTTTGATAGAGAAAAGCTTCAGTGTTTTGCATGTAGAATTATTAATGTGGACTTGGGAAAGAACTCAAAGTCAAGGCAATAAACAATTAAGACTGATTTTTGTCTTGTGGCCTGTGGGCTGTGACCTTCCCAATTAAGTCTCTACCATAAGTAATGTTTTATAATAATTTTTTTATTTATCAGAACTAGTTTTTTCACCATGGTCTCTTCTTTGAGTTTACAGTCTTTTTCTATATTCTTTTGGCTAATCATATTTCTATTGTTCTCAGTGTAAAAATTTAATAGATTAAGTCCAATGGACAATGTGCTTAGGCCCGTGGGGCATACATGTGTACAAGTTCCCATGAAAACCACATTATTAAGGTGATTAATTGTAATCTCATATTTTCGTATAATTTGGATTTTATTTATATTTCTAATCCATTCAATTTGATTAGTGACTTCTTTATGGGCCAATTTTCTTTTATCTAATTTAAAATTTTACTAATTAGATTTTTCATCTTGGATTATCTTTTTGTCTTTACAAGCTCTT
Source organism: Pinguicula moranensis (assembly GCA_028565015.1). Taxonomy (NCBI): domain Eukaryota; kingdom Viridiplantae; phylum Streptophyta; class Magnoliopsida; order Lamiales; family Lentibulariaceae; genus Pinguicula; species Pinguicula moranensis. Next base: position 16,066 of record JAOWBN010139043.1, read on the forward strand.
TCTATGCTATTCAACCTCTCTTTCAAACTCATTGACTTTTTTAGCCTTTCAATCTATGGCATAGGTTCCGGGGATATAGAAATTTCACATGGCCATTGAACATGCATGCTTCAATCTCACAATTATATTCCAATTCATGTTTCTGTTTCCTTACCTTTTCACTCTTTTTCTATCAATCCCATCATCCCATTCTATCCCAAATGAGTCAGCAGAACATGAGGCTATTAAATCTGGAAACAAGTAAATGTCCAAGAAGTGCGGCATTGGCGGCGGCACTTCTTGCAAAGCTTCCGTCATCAGGACAACGAGAGCTTTTTAAGTTTCATGTAATAATATTTTCCCACGAGTGTGTGTGTGTGTGTCCACCACATGCACATCACATTAATGTAAATGAAAATTTCCTGAAATAGAAGCCAACGCCTTCAACCTTATCTTGTTATCAAGTTGCATTATGGATTGAAAATGAAGGAAACTTAACCAAAAGTAGGACCAGAACAAATTGCCCTTCATCTTCTCAACTTCAATCAATTTTCAATAGAACAGTGACAACAAATAAGTTTAATTAATATAATTTTATTTGATTAATGTAATTAGTAACATCAAATTCGAAGAAAATAAATATCTGGTTTTCAGTAGAATAATTTATTCCAATTATATTAAAATGGTTGGATTTGTGCTTGGTTGGATAACTGAGGGATATAAGTTTAGATCACAACAACAACAATTTATTGTGATTAGTTTAGATGATGTGCAAAAATTTATTGGCCAAGTTTAAAGTTTGAAATTGGTTGTGATAGCTGCCCCTTTGGGAAATGATGTCCTCATCCGTGCGCACTATCTTACCCAAGTGGAGTCCTTGCTCCGGGAACCCCAGCAATGGAGTGGAATGGGTGGTGTCTTCGCTGTTCACACAAGCTGAGTCTCATTGAAATGAGGCATGTGTACAATTCATTGGTGTCCCCTTGGCGTGCTGGACAGAGCGAATTTTTAAAGCTTTAGTTGCTACACTAGGAGAACTTATTGGGGTGGATGCGAGGAACTTGAAGACGCAGGACATGAAAAAGATGAAATTGCTTATACATAAGAGAGTGGATTATCTATGGGTTAAATCTATGCTGTTGAATTATGGGGGCCTCATCTATCAAGTTACGATATAGGAGCAAGATAATCCATGTGATATAAATTCTTATCGAACTTGTGGCAAAATATCTTACCAATTTAAGATTCAAAAATAAGATCTAAAAGGGACGAATTTATTGTTCTTTCGTCTGAAGACAACTTGTGTCAATCAATGAGAAGTCACAAAAATTATAATCGAGAACGCCACCAAATAACCCCCTGAAGATGACCAATGCATCAACCAATAATTAACGATAAGTTCTTTAAAACGACGTAAAAACTTATAAAACTTGTTGATTGTCTTACATGGGGCGTTCATCCTCCTTATATAGGACTAGATGACGAATTCTAGGTGTCCTAATAACCTCAAAAACATTTCCTAATTGATAGGAAAGAACCTAGTTTAGATAGGACCAAACCTAATTTAGATAAGAAAACCTAGTGTAGATAATGACCAATAAAATAATAACCTAATCTAATGATTTGGATAAGCAAATATCCAAGTCTAGATAAGTGATAATTAAGTAATATCTTTATCTAAATATTTGGATAATGAAATAATATATTTGGATAAGGAAGGAATCCTTTGGATAATTTTTTAGAAGAAACTTCCTTATCCATTAAATCCTTAGACTTGAACTTGTTTCCACTTGTCCTTGGACTCAACAAATCACACACATGTGTTATTGAGTTGGGCTTGCTTCTTGGGCCATAACTTGGATCATGATAATGGCTCGGGCCATTTCAGGTGGGCCATGGGGCCCACTAAGTATAAATGGGTCGTGATCTCCTCTAGGCCAAGCTTCTTGGATCATCAAGTTCTGACTCCTTGCTCTTCTAGAACTCCTTGTTAGATTAGTACTCCTTGGTGGATTAGTACTCCTTGTTGGAATAGGATTCATTGTCGAGTTATAACTCCTTGTTGAGCTACGACTCCCTCCAGGGGTTATGACTCCTTGTTGGAATATGATTCTTTGTAGAGTTAGAACTTCTTATTGAGTTAGGACTCCCTCTGGGGTTAGGATTCCTTCGAGGATTAAGACTCTTTTGGATTGTCCATACTACCCTCAAAATATGTCTTGCGCCTCGAACATCTTTATCTTGTAGTTCTTACCTAGGTTCAATTCACCATGGAAGACATTCTCTCCGGTTTCTACAATGGACATTACTAGCAAACCTCTACCTGAATACACAACTACTGAATGGAGATATGGCTGACATTGAATTCAACACAACTACCAAACAAGAAACGAGCTACAGATTTGATTATGCAAGAGACTCCTAAATTTGACGTACTAAGGGAAAAAATGTCCCAGGAGGATGCCCACTTAAGAGGATATCCAACTGGTTTCCCAACCAATATTATCATTAGGGTGGGGTTTGCTTTGGAGGATGCTGAATACCAAACACAAAATGCTTATATAGTCCGACCTTCGGAGGAAACAATAAAAGAAAATATGACTCCGGTTGGACCGTCCACACAAGATCGTGATCCTTTTTAGTTGGTGCCTTTGATCATGCAGAGTTATTGATCTATTAAGAAACCAAGCATGCTGGAAGCAGTCCTAACTCAATAGAAAGAAAAGAGACGTCAATAAATATTAGTTAAATGTGACCTAGAGCATTGTGCTCTAGTTAGTTTCATATATACTGGATGATTTGATAAGAATCATTTTGTTCCTTGAATTTTAGATATGTAATTATGGATCATTTGGGTTGATGA
>JAOWBN010139153.1:0-31412 GCA_028565015.1 Pinguicula moranensis
TCTGGAGACCCGGTTAAACCCTGCCCGAGAAGTAAACCCTCGGGCAGGGTTAAAAAATGACGGGGCACCAAACGGGGTCACCGCAGGTTACCGTCGGTTTACTACTAAAAAACCGCCCTAAACCCTCCGAAAACCGGCTACCAAACGCACCCTAGGGTTACATCGCCCCCTGGATTTAATGGTTTTGCTCATACTTAAGGCATGAACCAATCTACAAACACAAAATATTGAGTTCATCACAAGGCAAGAAGAGAATCGGATTAGAGCTTCAGGATGGTGACTCAAAACCATCTTTTCTTAAACAATCTGGTTCTCGTGCTTCGTCACTTTCTTCGTGATGATTTCTTCCTTTATATACCACTTCATTAGCTTCCCGTGAAAGCTTCTAGTATAGTGCAGGGTTACATTTGTTCGCCTACCAAGTGTGGCGTGACATATCACCTTGCATAGTCACAAGATTATGAATTGGTGTCACATTTAGATAATTGGGGCAAAACCTCTGGTTTTGGAGTTGTTTCACTTCCTTTTCTTTCAAAAAGTAATAAATGACTTGTTTCTGCAAATGGAAGGAAAATATGTATAGATGGCATGTTCCATCATCCTTATTGAGTCAAATCAGACTCAAATAGTCTGCATTTATTAGGTATAAAGTCGGCTTATCAACATTCCCAAACTTGAATCATTGCTTCTCCTCAACCAAACAAATCTAAATAAAAAGATAAGTTTCCAATAAGGATGTGTGTGGAAAAGTGGACACCTAATTCCGAGTCATGTAACTTATTTTGCTTACAGTCATTACCAACTTTAGTCTTACATACATAGAGGTATCAACCACGCCCAAAACTGTGGGGGTCTTTTTACTTTCAGGTCAGGTCCCTTCTTCAAACTTAGACTTACAGATTTTTTCTTCTAACGTTTTTCAGTTTACTTTATTCATCTCCCTCGCTTTTTGTCATGCCAGAACGGTCAGCGATTGGGACAGACATTATTTTGGAAGCCAATACATATTTCTTCCATCAGAGTCATATATTAAACCCCAGGGTATTTACATAACTGATAATACAAGAGTACTGTACATAAAAATGCTCTATTCTTCTTTCGTTTTGGGACAGGTACCTCTATCTGTGAGTGCATAGAAGTAATTACTTAACTATCCTTTGAGATACAGAATATAATTGATTTTCTCTTTATATTGTCTTTCTAGCTTTCTCTTCTCTTTTCTTTCTTTTTTCTTTTTTTCTCTTTAGCTTTTTCCTATCCATCACTTGTCTCAATCTTGGTTTAGGCTCAAAGTGGTTACTTTTGAACCAAAGAAAATCATTAGGATTTTTCTATTAGTCTTAGCTTAAAGTCGGTTACCTTTCCCAAAATAAAAAAAAAAATCCTGAAATTTCTTCCCTCATTTCTATCCTTGGTGATTTCTCTCATGTATCAAAAATGGTTCCGTTCTGTAAAACTCTTTTTTTATTGAAAGTATAATAATGACCACAAAAGCAGAAGAAATAATAGCTACGTAGTCAGAAACATGCAAATAGACCAAAACCTACGAGGTTCAATTCAAAATATCAGCTGCAAAGAAAATAAAAGCACAAGGTTCAAAGTTCAGCAAATAAAGGTTCAGCAGTCAGTTAATCCCCCCATCCCCAAACTTAGCATACACTACTCCCAGTGGATATAGAAATTAGGAGTTCAAGTAATACTCCCCTGAAGGCAAGCAAAGCCATGCTTCATTCAGAGTTTGATCCCACAAAGTTATAGGTGCGTACCCCATCATCTTCATCCTCATACTCATCTTCATCTTCATCTTCATCTTCATCCTCCTCATTATCATCGCCCTCTTCTTCTTCATCGCCAGTCCCAGTGGCTGCCTCACTTGATGGTGCATATGGAGTAAAGGTCAATGGAAGTGGTAGTGGGCTAACATGATACTGTACACCCTTCATTGTGAACACCAGCACCAGATTTGTGTACACTGCAGAGATGCAGCGGTAAGAGTGGTCCACAAAGGTCTCCCACTGGTTTAGATTTGAAGCAACAACTACTGGAGGCATGACGGTGCAGGCTTCTTGAGCTTATGGACCGGAGTTGGTACCTGCAGAGGAGGGATATGAGTTGCCAGTTTGGCTTTACCTTTCGACTTGGAGGTGGTAGGCACAACAGATTTCACTGGGGTGGGTTCAGTCTTGGGTCCTTGGTGGTCAGAGCAAGCGCCCAATTTGCTTATCAAAGTTGGACTGATATCCAGAGCAGGAGGAAACATCTTCTCGCCCTCAGCCGAGGCTACCCTAGCCTTCAGACACATATGTCATCAATGAGGGGAAGTGCAGTAAGTTGGGTCGCTTCTCCAGGGCAACCAGACTCTCCATAATATCTTTGTAGATGACCTTTCCCACATCAATGTTTCAGCAAGTTTCAATGGCATAGATGAGCAGCAGTCGCTTCAACTTGATGTCCCCAATGTTGGTGGTTGGCATCATTCTTGTGCTTATGAATAAGTGTGACATAAGAACAGTGGTATGGCAATCTGACTTATTGACCCCCAATACAATCGGTTTGGTTCCAGTGGACATTTTCCAGGTCATTCATGGAGAACATAGATACTCAGCCAGATCAGGGTATCCCCCATTGAACTTTGAGAACTCATCTTCACTTAGGCACACAAGATTATATATTTGATTTACTTTTGTCGGGCTAAACGATACCCAAGTCCCTCCAACATATACTTTGGAGTTATTCATGATAGCTAAGTTCGCATAAAATACCCTTACCAAATTTGGTACATAATTAGGTGGAATTCTAAGGAACTAAGTCCAATAACGATCATTAACAGCTTTCCTAATGGTGGGCATGCATCTTGAAGCAAAACCCCGCTCCCGAATCACATCCAACATACCCACAGTAGCATTATAGAAATCTTTGGTAGTGGTATTCCCAAACATTTCAGTAACACCAGATTTAGTAATTTTTTCTTTCTTAGCAGGCATGTTTCTAAATTCAGAAAGTACTTGAGAAATGATTTTGAGTGAAGTATTACTTACTGTGAAGTATTACTTACTGTGAAGTACCATAGAAGACTTGTGCTTAGATGGTTTCTGGGTTCTAAAGCGACGCAAACTCCAAAGTGGAGCCAAGAAGATGTTGGCGTTTAGGGTTAGTCGATGTCAAAAATTAAGTTATTGCTCAAGGCAGGATAACAACCATGTTTGTATACCGGGACTTGAGTGGGCCTCTAATTTAATTTGTGGTCATTACTATGGCCTTTATTGGGCCAAACATGGGTGAAAAGAAATTAACTACCCATTGTGGTAAGTGCGCATAAATTGGACGTGTTGATCATGGGCATTGAAGGAGAAATTGGAGCTTCTTCTCGTACTTCTTGCTCCATTATGATTTCTGCTTGATCTTCTGGTGATTATATTCCCGTAGGTCACCCTGTAGGATATACCAAGAGATGTGAGCCTTTAATGATTAATCAAAACGTATATAAAATTAACTCAATATTTTTAATGGATATAGATACTAATAACTGCCACTGGGGGACTAATAATTGCCTTTCTCCTAACTTAACTCGTTTCATAACATAATGTTGATTGAGTTAAGTAGAGAGGGTAAGGGTACATCCTTGAAGGGTGCAAAACAACAAATCTTGGGTTGCCTCCCAAGCAATGCTTCTTTATTGTCTTTAGTTAGACATTTTGAACTTTACTTCAGTGAGTAGAGGCATTTAGCCTCTCTAACATGTTACTACCTTCCTCATACAGTTCCAACCGTTGTCCATTCACTTTGAAGGTATCTTTATTTAGATGAGCAATCTCTATGGCCCCAGATAGAAATACTTGAGTGATTTCAAAAGGTCCAGACCATATGGATTTCAATTTTCCTGCAAACAATTTAAGTTTGGAGTTGAACAAGAGTACCTTTTGTCCAGGTTGGAAATGACGTCTGAGTGTGAGTTTATCATGCCATGCATTTGTTTTTTCCTTGTATATTTTGCCATTCTCATATGCATCATTGCTTAGGGAGCAAATTGATGATAAGAGTGAACTAAGATTGTAGGTTTAGAGTATTCTATGATCATACGGACCTCCATAGCTATGGGTGATGAATCTGTAACTTAAAGAACTAGATTTGTAGTGTATAAGTTCCCGGATATCCATCTTCCACGTGAACAAGATTAGAACTCCTTACTTTCTTACCAAAGATTCTATCTACCTAGATTTCTCGTGTTAGTTGGTGATATTAGCTTGTCTCACCTAGATAATTGAACTTTAGTAGTTAAAGTAGAAGATATTTAGTTAATCCAACCCAAAATTATTTGTTCTTACCTTTCATTTTACATAAATAGGTAATTAAAATTAAATCACGATTTTGACTTCGGTCCTCGAGAGGCTTGAATTAGGGGGCATATTTCATACATGAATCATGCACTTGCGAGTTACAATTTGATAAAACATTGAATTGTACAATCGAGTTTTTGGCGTTGATGCGCACATATGTGATGCACTTTTTGGTGCAAGTGTACGTGTCGCATAAGTAATAAAGTGAGGATAAGGTTGTCGAACCTCAGGGATTGGGATAAACGATCACAAACATCCACAAGTTTTATGCAATTTGAACAGAATAAAACTGAGTTGATATTGATACTACTCTAGTCATTCAAATACAGATCAGAAAATGAACAAAGATGATTGAAATACAGTAGAATGAAGATAGATTTAATACAAAGGTTTGAGATATCCAGGGGGATCGCCACTTCAGTACTTAAGTGTATCAGGTAGAATTATAACCTGATTAGTCATGGATTAATTATCGTATTGTACCTATCGGATTCATCTATCTTAGACTCTTATCTCTCTTGAGGTGTAAGCGTCCTTCACTAGTTTACAAGTGAGCATCTCTCGATGTCACATACAAATAAACCAGATACATTACTATCAAGTGATCCTCACACGGTAGCACCGATTCTATAGGCATTCTCATGCTATAGCAACCGATATGGATCTTACTATGCCTAGCATAACTTGTGTCTCTCGACCTTTCATTACGCTTAGTGCATCTACTCAGGTTGATCAGACATAAATATATGGGGATGAACAACAGTAAGATCAAACACTATAAGACAACTATACATGGTAAACATTTCAAAATCTCCCCCAGTTCGTTAAGGGTTACATCGCTCCCCTGGATTTAATGGTTTTGCTCATACTTAAGGCATGAACCAGTCTACAAACACACAATATTGAGTTCATCACAAGGCAATAAGAGAATCGGATCAGAGCTTAAGGATGGTGACTCAAAACCATATTTTCTTGAACAATCTGGTTCTCGTGCTTTGTCACTTTCTTCGTTATGATTTCTGCCTTTAATATACCACTTCATTAGCTTCCCGTGAAAGCTTCTAGTACAGTGCAGGGGTACATTTGTTCGCCTACCAGTGTGGCGTGACATATCACCTTGCATAATCACGGGATCATGAATTGGTTTCACATCTTGGATAATTGGGGCAAAACCTCTGGTTTTAAAGTTGTTTCTCTTCCTTTTCTCTCAGAAAGTAATAAATGACTTGTTTCTACAAAAGGCAGGAAAACATATATAGAGGCATGTCCTATCATCCTTATTATGCCAACTCATACTCAAATATTCTGCATTTATTAGGTATAAAGTCGACTCATTAGGCACCACTATGGGGGTTCTAGTGTTTGAATTGGAATTTAGTTTTACATGTTGCTTGTTTATTTACTTTGATTACTTATCTTGTTTCTAATTGTCTCTTTTTTTTTCATGTTCACATGTACGTCTCTCATACCCATTGAGAAATTTTCCAGCTGCAAAGTCTAAGATGATAAACGTTATGGAACATGAGATTGAACCCTATTAGGCATAGAAAAAAACATGGCGAAGCAACCCTTTAGTGCTTACCTTCTAAAAGGGTTGCATGGGCATCAAGGAGCTTAGAATAATACATCATGCCGCTCTTATCTAGCTGCTTCCAAAAGATGCCCCCATAGCTTCTTTTTGGCCTTACCCATGGCCTTTGCAAAATATGTCTTCGAAGACTAAGCCACAATAGCACTTCTCGCGGAACTCTTTCTGAAGCTTTGGTTTCTTGCCCTCAAACTCCTCCCATTGGACTTGGACCTAGTGCTCCAACTAGACATACGCCGTCTGGGCCTCCACTTGCTAGGCTCAGAGTTCTCCCCACGCCTCCTTGAGAGTTTCCTCGTCTATAAAAACACGATTTTTGGTCTGTGATAGAGCTCCCTTGAGCCCCCTGCCTTGTAGGAAGATGAGGCCTCCTTCCACTTCGCCAACTTCAGGTACTCAAGCATCTTCACCGTTTGGGGCTTGAATGGCGTTCGACAAGGTCACAAGTTTCAAAAAATATTGGAAAACACAGGATGTAAAAACAAAGCCAAATTAGCAAGCACTTACTTGTTGGAAAAATAATTCCAAATCAGTAGCTCCACCGACTCTTGTGCAATCAGTACCCTCGTGTTTGCCCCGAAGATATCCGTGTTCACCAGCTTAATGAGGATCTCAGCGAAATCTTCTTGACTCCCTCTCCTGAGAGCCTTTCGCATGAAAGGCCCAGCACCGTTGCAACCACACATACTCCTTGTTTGCCTTGGCTACTTTTTCTCCGCAAACATCTCCTTGAATTGAGGGATTAAAAAAAAGATGCCTTGTACCCGGTCCTTGAGGGGAAGTTCCATCTTGGAACCCCAAGGGAACTTCTGACGAAGCAGTCACCGAGGCAGATAGAGCAGGAGATGGTGTTATCTCCAACAGGCTGAGGTCGGTCATAATGTCAAAGGCGGCCCATAAGAATGCGTTAGTCAAGCAGGGAAGAGCTTGAAGAGACGCCCGCACCAAGAGTTCCGGCCTCAGTAACCAGGGCTCTGAGAGGGTTGGGATTGATTAAGTTTTTGAGGACTGGGTCTCCTCGACGGCAGCCTTCAGGATGGTAAGAGATGCTTCCTGAACATGTTCTCAATTGAAGTTAATAAACAGAATAGTTAGTCTTTGAAGTCAGCCCCTACAAATACTCACAAAGTGAAATCTCGCTCACCCAAGGAACCTGAAAAGGACATTGGCACAGGCGAGAGACCTGCTTGTGCCAAAATCTCCCTGTCAAAATACACCGAGCTTTTGTACTTATACTCGTGGATGACTGAGACCATTTTTTGGGGGAGGCTCGAACAATCATCCTCGACTGACACAACCAATTGACGCCATGAAGAATTAAAGGAATGAGTGAATGATGGGGGTTGGATGAAAAAGAAGTGAGGTTTTCATTCCCCGTATGAACAAGGGATAAATGACATTATCTTCATCCCTAGACGGGGATGAATATTTACGCCTATGTTGTCCTTAGAGTTAACAGTTTAAAATGGTGCAAAGCTTGCTAAGGTTGGGCTGTAGGAATAGAACGCAACACAAAATGAAGAATCTGACAATGAGAGTGTACGCATTCAGAACCAATTGGAAGGGGAATATATCACACAATTGGAGGAAACTCATGATGAGTGAGAGAATGGGAAAGCAAAGCCCCCCTGTAATTGAGCCTTGAAAAATGGTAAAACACCCCTTTGAAGGGTGGAGGATATTATCCTCGGGAAAGGAAAAATAAGTTCATAATCAACAGGAACATGGAACTTGGATCTAATTCCATCTAAAGTCCTCTAATTTACCTACGAGGAAATGCCCGCACAGTGAAAGGATTCAATGGCAAATGGGCATACCTAATGATTGAGGCGACAAAATGCAGTGAAGGAGGAGAGATAATAGGCGGAAGAAGAAATGGTAGAATAAAAAATCAAAGGTCGCATTTTGACAAAGTGAGGCGGAAAAATTCGAGAACGTTAAAGGGCTACACACATATATATATATATGTGTATGTACCTTTAAACTTGCGAGATTGATGATGTGAGTGTTGTGAAAATATTGCTAGTGCACAAACGAACAAGTAATAAAGTAGATTTTAGAGTATCGTCCCATGAGGATCAGAAGTTGCTAATCATAAAAGAACAGTGGGTCTCAAACCATTTGAACAAATGATCAAGATAGCAATTTGATTAATCTAAGCAAGTAACATAAACAAGATTAAAGGAAATATTTTTGGTTTTTTAAATTAAGTAAATCAAAAATTATTTTTTAACCTCTCTCGAGTAATAACAAACCTATCCTAATAAAAAGGTAATAATCTCTTGATCATATACCTAAATGTACTAGGATGCATTAATCTTCGACAATGCCTCAGGCATGAGCTTCACAAAAACAACTAGGATCCATGGTCATAATCATAAAAGGATAGATAAGAGACACTCCCTTTGAGAAGAAGCAGTTTTCTCCCAAAGTAGAGCTCCAAAATCCTTACCTCCATCTCAAAAGTGTATGAAATTGTGTGAAAAGCAGTTAAAAGCCCAACAAGTGATGACTCATTTTTGAATAAAAGGCGCCTGAGGTCACAAGAAATCTACCAAGTCTTAGACTACCTCAAAGGAAAGACTGGATGGCCTTGAAAATTCTACCTCAAACCTGCAATAGGAGAGCTCGAGGATAATTGCCTCAAATACACAGTGAGTTCATTCGAGTCTCAACACATACATCTACCCGGCTAAGAGCTTACTGACACCACCTAACAAAAGGTCAGAACTGCAAAGCCACCAACACAAGGTTATCTACACTGAGTCGTTGACAAAAGTGACAACAAATAACAGTTACTGCCCACAAGTGAGCAACATGGTTAATTGTCAGGTAGATCGGAAAGTACCGATGTATCCCGTATAAACTCATACAAGTAGGCTTGTTCGGCCCGGTAAAGGACAAGAAATTATTGAAGAACAAAGTTTAGTCCACCTTTCTACTTTTGGGTATTCATCCCCTACGTGAATTGTATGGTGTAAACCAAGATATTAGAGAAATACACGTCCACAAACGCACCTTTATTTCTTGGTTTCATCAACATTACAACCACCATATTTTCTTTCCCAAAGTCTATAACCTTTTGTACCACTTTCATATCCAAGAAAAATACATTTAATTGCAAGACAATCTAATTTTCCAGATTTAGTATGAGCATATGCAGTACAACCAAATACTTAAAGATATTAGAACTTTAAATCACTACCACAAAGAAATTCAGGGCAATTCAAATAAATAGTACTATTGGGACTTCTTTTAATCAAATAAATAGTACTATTGGGACTTCTTTTATGATACCATAAGTACAAATCATAAATTTAATGTTTATCAACAAAGTCCTATTCATTTTTTCTGCAACCACATTTTGTTGGAGAGTGTTTTTCTTAGTCTATGTCTAACAAATCCATGTTGCAAGTAAAATATCAAAATCAAAATTGTAAAAGTCAAGATCATTGTATGTCCAGAGTATTAATTCATTTTTCAGACAGATTTTCAACGACCAATTTCCACTCTTTAAATTTCACCAACGTTTGACCTTTTGCTTTTAGCAAGTAGACCCAAACTTTTCTAGTATGATCATTTATCAAAGATGATAATATTTGTTGCCACCAAAAGTAGAAATAGGCCAAGGACCTCACAAATCAGCATGCAAATACTCCAAGACAAATTTAGATGAATTAATACCTTAACGAAAGGAAGTCTAGTTTATTTACCCTTCACACGTGATTCACAAATGTCAAGTTCAGTTAAGGGTTGTTTATCCAAACAGCCCTTTTATGCAAAATGCTCAAACTTTTAATACTCATGTTTACTAATCTCAAATGCCACAGTTTTGATTTATCATGTACAGATGAAATAAACGCAGAGCCACTTGCATTATCATGGTGTTCACCTTCTAAAATGTAAAGCCCATTCTTTCTTATAGCCTTTAAAACAACTGTCACCTTTAAACACAAATGGACAACCCTTAAAGCCATAGAAAACACAACTATGTTGGAGCACTTAGATCACAAATCCACGAAGAAATGTCCTCCTCCTCGGACTCGACACAAAAAGGGCTGGATAAGGATGATTCTGATCATATTCCTGTCAGTTTACTTTCAACAGCCAAAGACCGGGTGCCCAAACAATTCAGAGTCTTAGACTGTCGGTTAGGAGAAGACAACTATAACATCCTGGTGGAGCAACTTTGGAACCAACCATGCCATCTCAGATATGCAAGTCAAAGACTTATGCATAAGATCAGGAAAATCAGATCAGGAATCAAGAGATGGAACTCAAAGGCCCCTAGGAATTTAACTACAGAAAGAAAAAAGATTACTAAACTCACTCGATAGCAAGAACTACTAGTTCAATCTAGTGATATATCATCATGGATGAACTACAACATTTGGTACAAAATCTTAAGGATGATCTGCTTGAAGTGACCAAACTGTTGGACACTACCTCCTATAAAAAAATCAAGAATTCAGTGGCTACAACAAGGTGATGCTAACACGGATTACTATCATAGATGGATTAATAAACACAGAAGCAGGAGTGCCATCAAAGGAATTTGGGACAAGGTGATCTAGCTGGAGGCTGTTCAGGAGGTAAAGAATTGTTTTAAAATCCACTTTGAAAACAGATTTAAGGAAGAATATTGGCCAAGGCCAAGACTTCAGGCCACATGTTCAGAAAATTATAAGACACGGCTAAGAACCACCTGATCACACCCTTCACTGAACATGAAATGTTTGAGGCCCTAAATTCATGCAATAGCAATAAAGTCCTGGCCCTGATGGCCTAAACTTCCGCTTTATCAAACATTTCAGCCACCTGTTCAAGGATGAAATCCTTCTGATTCTACAGGAATTCTATAAAAACAGCAGAGTGGCGACAGGCTCCAATGCTGCTCATATCACCCTCATTGCCAAGAAAAATAATCCCATGACAGTTGAGGACTTTAGGCCAATAAAACGGATTGGTTATATGCCTAAAATCCTCTCTAAAACGCTTGCAAGAAGACTGGCAACAGTGCTGGAGGAGGTTATCTCCCCCAACCAAATGGCCTTCATCAAAGGGAGGAAGCTATTGGACAGCACCCTCGTCGCCAATGAATCCATCAATGAGTTGAGAAAGCAAAAGAAAAAGGCCATAATCTTAAAAGTGGACTTGGAGAAGGCATTTGAAACTGTAAATTGGTCTTTCCTTCTATCAACAATGTAGCACATGGGCTTCCCCGGAGCATGGATTGATTGGATTGTAGAGATCCTGACTTCTGCCTCCTTCTCAATCCTTATAAATGGGAGTCCTATCTCTGAATTTCTACCTCAAAGAGGCCTTAGGTAGGGGGATCCATTATCTCCCCTACTATTCAATATTGCATCTGAAGGGCTCTCTATGTTGATATATAAAGCTGTCAGCCTACACAAGTTTACACCCCTACAGATTGGGAGGCACAAGGTGCAGCTTTCTCATCTTCAATTTGCAAACGACACCCTGTTATTTGGTGAATCTTGTTGGGACACAATCAAAACCTTCAAGGCAGCCCTCTTGTATTTTTGAACTACTTTTAGGTCAGAGAGTTAACTACAGCAAAAGCTCCATTTATGGGGTGAACATGGATTGTGTTGCACTTGAATAAATGGCTATATATTTAGAATGTAAGCAAGGTTATCTCCCTTTCAAGTATCTTGGTCTTCCTGTGGATACAAAGAATCACAAAGCTGCCATATGGCAGCCTGTTGTCTCAAGACTTTCCAAAACTCTACAATCTTGGGTGAACTGACACTTATCAATGCAGTACTCAATGGTCTTCCTATATATGCACTTCCTCTCCTTCTACAAAATCCCAAAATCAGTCTTGCATAAGTTGACATCCTTATAGCGGAATTTTTTTTTGGAAGAACTGCAAAAATGAGATCACCCATTTGGACTTCTTGGAAGAAAATAGCTCTGCCCAAAAATAAAGGGGTTGGGTATCAAAAGAATAGAAGATATCAATAAGGCGTTGTTGGGGAAATGGGGTGCTAGAATCCTGCAGGATGAGAACTCTCTAGCCACTGAAATACTGAAATCTAAGTATGAAACTGAGGCTTGACTGAGGATGGAAACTCTGAGGCTTCTTCAGATACCATCACATAATAGCTTCCCACAAAGGGGACGACGGAGATGAGAAGCATATGCATCAACCTGGTGGAAAGAAATGCAGGATATTATCTCTCAGCATTGGTACATGGAAAACTTGGAGATAAAACTTGGAACTGGATCAAGAACTTTGTTCTGGAGTGATAAATGGCTGTCATCCGAGGCATTAGCAGACACCTTCCCTCAGCTCTATAGAATATCAACAAATACACTACTATATGTTTCTGATGCAAGGAAGTGGGAAGACAATACCTGGAAATGGGATTGGAGAAGAAGGCTGAGGAACAATGAGGAGGGTCAGCTTATCCAGCTCCTAACTCTACTTCAAGGTAGATCTCCAATACAAAATGGCCAAGATTCCTACTTATTCAAAGATGGTATATTTGGAAAGTATAGTGCCAAAACTACTTACCTAAAGCAGCTTGCTGCACAGGACCTGCCATTTACAAATGAGGAAGCTGACAAACTCTTCATGGTATGGAACAAATACTCTCAAATGAAACATGAAATACTAGTCTGGAAACTCCTCCTTCAGGCTGTGACTATCAAATCTACTTTGCAGAACAGAGGCATTATCTAAGCAGAACAAGAAGTATTATGCAACTTGTGCAGTGCAGGTCAGGAAAATTATGATCACTTGTTTATCTCTTGTGCAATAACATCATCTCTTTGGCAGGACATAGAGGGGTGGCTCAACCAGGGAAGATCCAATTGCCTAAAATCAACCACAGTCCCTACTCTCTAGGAATTATGCTCCAGGAAACCAACTGGCAGCAACATGGAGGAATGGAAATCTGTCTGGATCTTTCATCTAGCAGCTATGGAAGGTAAGGAATAAGAAACACTTTGAGAGGAAAATTCCAGTAATTGCTGAAGAAGTGCAGGCCATACAACAAAACACTTATCAATGCAGTACTCAATTGCGGAAGCCTTTTCGAGTGTCTCTGTCCAAGGAATCTCCAGCTGAGGGTGGTAGAGATACCGTGTACTCATCTCACGTGCTGCTAATAGAGTCTATTGAGGTCGCATCTGATGGTTTGGCGGATTTGGCCTTGTTACTGCTGGTCTCGCCTTGTTCGCCTTTGACAAAGAGGTTGACCTTGCAGAAACATCCCCATAGTTAGAATCCCAAGAAAATTTATCCTGAAGGCCGGTTGCGCAACATTTCTATCTCCCTTCCTCGAATGAAGGATCTACTCGTGGGTACATAGATGCCAACGTTGAGTATGCACGTCCATAATGGGAGTGGAACCACCGGATGGAGGAGACATCCTCTAAGGAGGGTTCAAGTAAACTTTTTGAGGCGCTAGCCAACCTGGTTGATACTAATGTTACAGGGGTGAATCTGGGTGTGCTGATGGAACAAGGTTTTGATAGGACATTGCTCCTAAATCGGTTCATGGCCGAACAGGTGGGTATCCCCGATCTCTTTTCTTGGTTGCGATTTGCTAAATTGTTATGTTTTTCTTCTTTTGCTATCACCATATGGCATGGAGAACGCCTTGCAGGCATAAACTATGTAGTCGCTTGTGTCTGTGATGGCGCTAAGTCAAAAGAAAGTTGCGTCCACAAGGAAGAGGAAGGAGTTGGCCTATGAACTGGCCGAGGCTTGGGAGGATGCAACTACACAAAGTTGGTTGTTGAGGATGAGCAAGAAGGGTTGCAGGCTAAGTTGGAGATGATTTACTCAGAGAAGGATTAATTGGAGTGTCAGGTTCATCAATATGCGTAGGAGCTCAAGTCAGCAAAGTCGGAGTTTTGGGGAAAGATTCTGGCGGAGTGCTACTTGCACCAAGTTTTTAATGATCCTCTCCAATCTTATCTTCAAAAAACTAGCGTGAATGTATGGTGCCATCTCCATTACCAGCTGGACAAGAGCAAAGCAACATACAACTGCTCCTCGACCACAACAAGGATGAGAACTTCAAAGACTATCCTACCAACACCACTCCTCCTTTTGTTCCAGACCCTATCCACAAACCACTCCGCGGACAGATAAGAGATATGGATTGAAAGACATTCTTCTTAAAATTTGTAGTTTCTTTTCTTTTTGCAGTTGAGGATTTTATCCCTTTATATTCTTCTACAACGGTAGAACATGTAACATCGAACTTTATTGGTTGTATTTGATCGAACACCCTCAACATGTTGTCTCTTTTAATCCCCAAACTTTCAAGTTCCTTCTCGGGTAAGGAGAGTATTCTTGCAAGGTTTGCTTGTATGGGATTCATTCCCCATTTTTTTTACTTTACGTTGCGGAGGGTCCACATAGCTATAGAGGAGCACCGCCACTTTTAACCCCTACCGTCACGGAGGTCTCATTGCTGCTGAACTTTAAATTCTTTTTATCTTATTCACACCTTCGGTGGGGAAAAGGGTATGCAAGCAGGCATTGGGGATGCAGCTTTTCCTGAGCTACTTCAAGGACTGAGGAGATTGCATGCATTGCCACCTAGATACTTTTGTCATCAGGGAGGTTCGCTTCAACCCTACTATAAATACTCCTTCCATTTATCCGTCTTCTCCACTCATTCATTTTGCCGAAAGATGTCTTTCTCCACCAGGACACATTATCTATCCTTTTCTCCCGTATCTCCCAACTCCGCCCCTCCTACTCTCCCAACTCCATGAAGGAAATCGGGGTGTTTGAAGGCCTGAGATCATTTTGGGGATGGCAGTTTAAGCGCTTGTCAAGATTCTAGAGCTGAATGGGGATGTTCATGTTCAAAATGCCGTGACTATTGTTGCTTTGGAAAACATGGAGGACAGTTAGGCAAACCTTCATTGGGAGGTGCACCATATCCAAAAGACGATCAAAGATATCATTGAGGGTATCACCCATCTACTCCACAGCACCACTTGGCATCAACTCGTGTTGAAGTATGAGTAGTTACACGATGAGTTCAACAATCACGTGTTGAAGTACGAGGAGTTCAAGAATCTCCTATGCCGGCTCCGTCGGTATGCCCAAAAAGACAGAGGGAAAGCGAGCCACCTATGGTCCTTTTTGTCTGTATTTGTGTATAGTTGTAAATATTGGTGACGTCTTAGGTGGGGCAGGCAAAGTCTTTTGTAGTGACTACTCCACTCTAGCCTTGTTGTATGACCTTCTTTTGAATGTTTCGAGTAGCTTAGTTCTTTTGTTTACCTAACATACACAGATTTGCAAAAACACTGTGGTAACCATACAGGGGGCTTGCCCCGACATTCCCTATACTTTTTTAGGAAGGAAATGGAACCTGTTAAACGTTTCCTAGCAAACATTGTGATTGGGAGGAGTGCAAAGCTTCCATTAGGGTTTCCCATGAGAAACCTCAAATGAGGTTCACCGGTTTCGTTTTAGGGAGATCAAAACCTCCATCATGGTTTCCTATGAGACACCTTGAATGAGGGTGATCATTCTTCATTTTTGGGAGTGCCCTCTAGCGAGTCTTTCCCCTTTTCAAGTACCACAAGCGTGAAATTGGGTGCCTCTATGAGGAGTGTTAGGGTTCCCCATGTGAGGGGCATTTCATTCTTTTACCCACGAGGAGTATGGTGGCTCCTCGTGCTAGGACAAAGATTTTTTCTTTCTTTCTCGATGAGTGTTGAATGGAGTTCTAAAGGCTTAAGGCTCTCTCCTCCCAGGGAGTATGATAGCTCCTCAAGAAGGGAATATATTTATATTTTTTTTCCTTCCACACAAATGTTGAATGGGTTGCTTCTTAAGAGGATTTTTTCATCATTCCCCCCAAGTAGTGTGATTGGTCCTCGTGCAGGTACATATATATTCCTCACAAGCGTTGAATGTCTTTTCAAAGGATCTTTTCATTCTTTCTCCCGAGGAATGTGATTTCTCCTCGTGCATGGACATATATATATATATATGTATATATATTTTTTCTTTCTCCACGAATGTTGAATGGGGTGCATTTTTAGAGGATCTTTTCATCCTTTCCCCCGAGGAGTGTGATAGTTCCTTGTGTACAGACATATATGTGTATATATTTTTGTTTGTCCCAACGAGCGTTGAATAGGATGCCTCTCCGGGGAGTATGGCGACTAGCCAGGAGAGGATTTTTTTCATCTTTCCCCTCTCGAAGAGTATGATGGTTCGTGCAGGGACATATATTTTTGTTTACCCACAAGTGTTGATTGGAGTGCATCTTCGAGAAGTATGGCGACTAGCCGAGTGGATCTTTTTCATTCTTTCCTCTTTGTTCTCGTAGGTTTCCTCTCTTTGTTTTAGAGATGGCTTGGCAATGATAACAAGAAAAACAACAAGAGTTGAATTCATTCAAAATAGTTTTTTAAAAGCATAACGCAAACTGGAAAGCGGGAAATAGAAAGGGTGCAATATGGTTGAAAAGAATATAAACGTTGAGTTGAGAACATATTCTTGCAACAACAAAATAAATTAGAATACCAAAAATAATGCTGACCGAAACAAAAATTGATGAAAAGAATGAAAATGGAAGAAACGTATTATACCGAATAAACCAAATTAAGCATGGAACATCAACCTCTAGCATACTACAACGCTACAAATGAATATAAACTAGAGGCTTAATCATACCCCTATCCGAGGATCTACTCTATAATCAACATAAAATAATAAAGTAAACCTTTACATGAATCTCAAGATGCATGCTACCAAGTTCTCTTCAGAATAGGATTGAAGAACAAAGAGATTTCTCTCAAGTTCGTAATATAAAATCAATTATAATTTTTTTGGTAAAAGTCTCGACCACAACATGCATCTATATAGGCAAAGAAGTAACCTAGGGCTAGAATTATAATTCCTAGATTTGAGACTATCCAAAACAAATTAAACTCTATCTAAACTAGATTTGAGAATATCTAAAACAAACTAAACTCTATGTTGCCTAAATTTTCAAAAATAAGATTCGACCACTCTCTCATTGGGGGCCATGGCCCCCTTGATCCTGTACGTGTTCTACGCATTCTTTTCCCTGTATGAGACTCCTTTGGTTGGCAGAGTCCAACTGGCGTTGGATTCCTCAAAACGGGAGAGTCCAACTTGGGTAGGGCTCTTTGGGATGGCTCAGAATGGGAGATTCCAACTTGGGTAGGACTTTTTGGAACGACAAAATCCAACTAGGGCAGGACTCATCGGGACGCCAGATTCCAACTAGGGTTGGACTACTTTAGACCATGAAAGAATTCAAATGTGTTTTGAGCCTCGAACATTCACATCATCCCCTCCCTCTTGGTAAGGATTCATCCTCGAATCCGAATCTTCATGCTCATGTTCATAGGCCATTTTAATCTACATAAGTCTCTCGCTTGTTTAGAAAAAAACTCACCCTCGAATTTGTGTTTGGGTCCCAATAATCCTTGTCGTCAACTGCAGGATAATCATCCCAATAGTCATATTTGTCCTCGATGTCTGCTGATTGGAAACCTTATCCCTCCCATTAAAAGTCCTCTTCAAGACAAAAACCAAGAATTTGTATATCGTTCTCATATCCCTCTTCAATGTCATTGGTGTAATCATCATAAACTAGTGGACCTTGGTATTTAGAAAATTCATCTTCAATATCATCATAATAGAGGTGAGAAAATGTTAGATCATCAAACTCAATCAAAATGGGTGGTTAATGAGCCAATTTTATACCTATTTAATGTAGATTATTCTGGTCTAATCTGACTCAATTCCGATTGGAGGACGTACTTTATATATCCATTCCTCATGCTTTGACAGGAACTGCTCATTTGATGCATATTGTGCGGAAATGAAGAACAAAATGCCCTGAAGCTAGAAGTCTTGCCCCATGAATCCAAGTCACGTCCCCATCTTGTATTGACTAATTCTGCATGGTGGTACCTAAACACGTCTAACGTGCACTAACTTTCTAGACGGACGATTTTGCCCCTCATTTTGTCCCCAGCTTCTGATGGAAGCTACCCAACGTGATATAAAAGACACAAGAACATTCGATAGATGAGGTTGGGAGGAGTTACGGAGATCGGATGAAACAAGGGTTTTGGAGCAATGTCGGTGAAAACAAGCCGAAGAGAATTTATTTCAACATCTTTGTGTAGCTATAATGAACCCTTGTTGTTTGTTTCTTGCTATGGACCTCGTTTTAAGCATTGGCCAAACATCTTGTATAGGGCACAATGTAGCCTTTGACGAACTTGGGAGACCATAATATGTTTAGCTAGTTGTAACACTAATTATGTGCTTGGTTTTGTTGTATTTCGTTTTCTAACTGCCCTTGTTTGGCCAACATTGGTAGGTGCATTAAGTATAGTGGCAGGCCGAGTGGCAAAAGCTACGTTAGGCATGGCAGAACCCACGTAAATTACTATAGCATGAGAATGACTATAGGATTGATGCTACCAAGTGTGTATTACCTTAGAGTAAAGTATTTGGTTCAGTTAAATGTGACATATTAGATATGTACATTTGTGAATCAAAGAAAGATGTTTATTCTCGACAGATATCTATGTCCAAAATAGGAAAATCCGATAGGCACTAAGTTAGAATCGGAACATGAAAAAACACCTATGAACTCTTCCGATGAAGTCAAGTGGTGAAGTTGAGGTCCCTAGATATTTTCATCCCAGTATCTCTCTTAGCACTCTAGAATTTAGTTAGTAGCACTTTGTTTATGATCATCTTTGTTTTAGACATATAACTTAGTTAACAACTTATGAATTCATTTGTCCAAATTGTATGAAACCCGTTAATTTTGGTGCTTGTTAACTACAATCCTCGTGGTTCGATACCCCTTCCATCATTTTATTACTATGCAATTTGTGCACTTGCAAGATTATAAAGCAATAGTAGTACACCATTTATCCCTTCCTCAATTTCATCCGAATATATATCTAAAATAGGAGAACTTTCATACTTAGAGCAGCCATCCAGATCTTTTCCTTCATATGCATATGGCTCAATAAATAAGGAATATCCAAATTCCCCCAAACCATATAGTGACGGCAATGCATTCAAGCCCATCGTGGGACCTAGTACAAACCGAACAATGTGATCTAATTTGGGTGTCTCCACTTGTTAAAGTGAACTTGGGCCATTTTTCCTGTTTTCCTCATGTGAAGATTCAGTTATAGGAGCCACATTGATGTCGGATGGAGGACTCAAATCTTCTTTGGTTTTCTCAACAAGAAATGAAACCTCCTGTGAGACAACTGCTTCTTCACTTGAATAGGCCAACTTGATGTTCAAAATTTGATTTTCGTCATTTGGCCCCCTCGTATGAAGTTAGAGAATAAGAGTTTAGTTCTCCTTCCTCTTCTTCATCCTCACTATACACAAGTCTTCTCTCGATCATCTTCATAACTCGGTTGTTTTGGCACGAGGTTGCCAAGTGCCCAAATTCTTGTCACTAAAAACATCGAACCTTCGAACTAGAACCCCCAAAAGTAAATGGAATAGAAGACTTACCCGCAATTTAATCCTCGGGGGAAATCTGAAAATTCTTTCTAGGTGAATTAGGGTTCGGACTCTGAAAATTCTTCCTACGATTAGATTCTGAAAAATCTTTCTTGGGAGCATTGCTCCATCGATTAGATGATGATCTTGCCCTACTTGCTACAGATTCTTTGAATTGTCTATCCACGGTTTCAGCATAGGCAACTAATTCATCAATCCTTTGACAATGCTGCGGATATCTCTCAACTTGATGCCAAATATTACTATTGAAGCCATAGAAAAATTTCTTCTTTGTTGCTTGTTCACTTTCCTTCAACTCAACTTTCAACTTTTAGATAACATTTCAAGATAATAACCTACTACGGATTGGTTCCCTTGTCAAAGGTCTCGGTATTCTCTCCTTTTCCCATGTTTATATGAATCCATCACATACTCCTTCATGGCTCGAATAAGTTCTGACCCAGTCTTGATTGGAGAGTCTTCATCCCTTTCCCTCCAACATTTCAAAACTTCCCACCATGTTTAAGCATATCCCTTGAATTATAAAATAGTCAATCTTACCTTAGTGTGTTCGGGAAACTAATGAAGCTCAAAGATGTGCTCCATGTTATCCTTCCACGCAAAGAATGCCTTGGGGTCACGTTTGCCTTGAAACTTAGGGATAGTTGGCTTGATATTTCTCAAAGAATCATCGTCTTGAACTCCAACTCCTTCAAACGTTCCACTACGTTGATCCCAGGGTGGATTAGTGTTGCCAGCATTCAGCTAGTTGTTCAGTCATTGCATCAAGTTGTCCAACCGTTCCTCAATAGCAGTCAAACTGATACGATTCCTAGATTGTGAATAAACAAGAGAACAATATGTTTCAAAACAAATAACTCACCATTGGACCATTATAATTTGATCTCCTTCAATCAGAACACGGCTTGATAAGTCTTCTGACTCTCACAATCAAACCATTCAAATCTAATCTCCTTCAGTCACAAAGACGCTCGGTAAGTCTTCTGACTCCAATTAAATTTTCAGACCAATCCAACCATGTTTGTACCTCCGATCATCAAAAAATCAAAACTATGTTGTGCTGTAATTACTCACAATTTGACCGTCAGATTGTAGAAATAAGATTTAGTAAGAACTCACATCCTAAACGTACCCCTAAAATGCGCTCTACCCAATATCTCAAAAAAAGGTTCCGATTATGTGTAAGGGGATGAATTCTCTCATTTGTTACCACTATCTTTGTTCTTTCAAATTCCAATTCATGTGCAATGAGAACTATGATGTAAAAGGCCACTAACAGATTAAAATCAGACAAGAAACACAGTATGGCACTATAGATGACTCCAGGAACAAATAACTCAATGCAAATCAGGATGTAATTTAATGAAAAACACTCCCAAAATTATGAAAAAATCAAAAAAAAATCCGAATTTCATGAAGGATTCTCGACTAATAGGATTTTTCTCAATTTTTTTTAATAAAATAAAAAAAATTATATGAAAAAAACTTGTGTCGAGCACAACCCTACAAGGACTAAAAAAACATAAAACATAATCGAAAAACAAGACTTTTAGGTCCTTACAGATGAATATCGAAGATAAACTCTTGACAAGTTTTTGGACCGAAATGGGCGGATGCGGATTTTTTTCAAATAGATCTGAAAAATCAAAAAATAATTAGGATTCTCAATATAGAACAGGAATCTCGAAATTTCCCTAACAAGAATAATTCCAACCTGGTTCTGATACTACATGATGTGAATATTTGTAAGCAGAATATAAACGTGGAGTTTGAAACTTATTCTTGCAAAAAAAAATACACGAGCACCAAAAATAATACTAACCAAAACAAAACAGATAAAATTCAGAATAAAATCGATGGAAAGAATAAAAATGGAAGAAATGTGTTATGCCATACAAACCCAATAAAATATGGAATATCAACCCCTAATCAACTACTATGCTAGAAACGAAAGTAAATTGGAGGTTTAACTGAATGCTTACCCGATTATGTACTCTATGATCAATACAAAAATCATAAAGTCAACCTTACATGAATCTTAATATGCGTGCAACCTAGTTCTCTTTAGAATAGGGATTGAAGAAGAAATAGACTTTTTGTCAAGTTGGTAACATAAAATCAATTACAAAAACATGGTATAAGTGTGGACCATTCCATTCTTTTATATAAGAAAAGAAGTGACCTAGGGTTAGAACTTTAATTCCTAAATTTGAGATTATCCAAAGCAAACTAAACTCTATATAAATTAGATTTAAGAATATCCAAAATAAACTAAACTCTATCTTGCCTAGATTTTCAAAAAATGAGAATAAATAATAAGTGGAACATCTTATTCGACCACCCTCTCATTGAGGGCCACGGCCCCTCTTAATCCTGCACGTGTTCTACGCATTTTTCTTCTGGATGAGACTCCTTTGGTTGGCATATTCCAACTGGTGTTGAATTCCTAAGAACGAGAGAGTTCAAATTGGGTAGGACTCTTTGGGACAGCTCGAAATGGGAGAGTCCAAATTGGGTAGAACTCCTCTGGAACGGGAGAGTCAAATTAGGTAGGACTCTTTGGAATGATAGAGTCCAACTAGGGAAGGAATCCTCAGGATGCCAGAGTCCAACTAGGGTAGGATTCCTGGAGAAGGTAGAGTCCAATTAGAGTAGGACTACCTTAGACCATTGAAGAATTACAAGGAGTCCAACTATGATACTCGAACATTCACACCTACATACTTTCATGGAGTACAATGTCTCCCTCTCGATAAGCCTGTAATTTTGTCATTTCCTTCCTTGCACTTATGTTGACCTGAAGCCTCCGTGCTTCATTGTCTTTCCATTTTTCCTTCTGAGGCAATTTGGTGTTGCGATTTTCCATTCGCTTGAGAACACGGTGAAATTTCTTGTACAAGGTCACATGTACCTTGTGTCTCTCTTCCAAGCATAGAATGTAACGGGGTTGGCAGGGTCCAAAGATCCCTTCTAGAGGTCCAGGCAGTGTGTGCTCCAGGTGGCAAACTTCATGCATTCTCTCATAGTTGGTTAATTCCTAGAGGGTTCAGATTGGCAACGAGGACTACATTTTGTGTTTCGAACTTCCCCATCACATTAGGGGTATGGAGCTTCAAGAGATTGTGATAAGTGGACACGATAGCCTGGAATCGGTATAGGGTGGGCCATCCATGAAACGCATTGTAGACAATGGGTTCTCAAATGACAACAAATCGTATTACCAACATTGCGACATTTGTTCCCACGCTGAGGATCGCAAGCAAATCGATAACACCAATGGTCTGAACGTCCATCCTGCCGAATGGTACTACTGGAGTTATGAGTGGTTTCAGTAGGGACTTCCATAAGCCCATGTGGTGGAGAATACCATAGGATATGATGTCAATCTCTAATAGACCAAGATGAAATTTCGAGTCATTTATTGGTGAACATGATCCGCCATAATCTCTTTGATCCCTGAATTTGTGTGCCATAATAGACGCTGAACTGCCTTGATCTACCAGGATTCTTCTCACCCATAGTTGTCCTTGAGTGTTCGTGATCACCATGGTCGCATGTTTAGGCAGTCCTCCCAAGATCTCCTCTGTTCCAAAGCGTACATCTTTGGCAATTTAAGGGGGCTTGTATCGAAGCCACGTTAATCCCTCTTTTAGCGTCTCTCTTCTGGATTTGTGCGAAGACTTCTCCCATGAATCTCCCAGTGATTATATTGATGATCTAGGAGGGGGATCTTTGTCAGTCGAATGTTCCACACAGGATTTCCCTTAGACATATTGTATGGGGCTGGAGAATTTCCTAACCGACTCCTGAAAATTTCCAAGTTGGATAAGTGTTTCAATCTTGTGCTTTAGTCCTCCATAGTCATTTGTAGTGTGTCTGTTGTCCCTGTGGTATCGATAGTAGAGTTGCTCATTAGTCTTGTGCTCTCCGAGCGTTTGTTGTTCGGTAAAGATTTTGTCTCCCTTGACTATCACAATGATCTCTTCTTGGGGCGCCATCAGAGGGGTGAAAGTGGTGTATTGCGGCCTATTTTTAGGGACGGCAAAACTCCATATGGGCTTTCTGGTCGGCAGGCTTGTAAAGTCAACATCTTTCTTTGGTGGAACATACTTCTTAATCGGGGGAACTCTCTTTCCTAGTAAGGCTTTGCGGTGTCTCTTCTTTTGTAGGTTAAGATCCTCTATCTTCACTTATTTTTCCGTGAATTCATACCATTCATAGTGAGTTATGGGAAAGTGTAAGGCTAAGTCATTGGCCATGGTGTCGGGTTGGAGGAAATGCAGCAGGATCTAAACCTTCATGAAGATGGTGAGTCTGGGGAGGTTCTTGCATTTTGTATTAAAGCGTTCCAGGAAATCAACCAACAATTTGCCCTCGTATTGGGCCATTTCCATGGGGCGAGTAATATTGCGGGATTTTCTCTTGTGACTCGCAAAATGTTGCTTGAAACATTTGGATAATAGATCCCACCCCATTATGGAACCAGGTTGCAAAGACTTGAACCACTTCTAGGCCTTGTCCAAAAGTGTAGGGAGAAAGTTAGACAAGTAACAACTTCGGACTTGCCCATGTTGTAACAACGGGGTTGCGCTAGCGCTAGCACTTCTGCAGCTACGCGACCACACTGAGCACTTACCACTATCGAGAATTACCTCTCAAAGAAGGAACTTGATCGGCACACATCTCATTTTTGCCACAAGATTGTGCTAGAATTTTCCATGACGTCGGCCATTATTCGTGAGTTTTCTATCTATGAGGACATTCGGGTGAAGTACGCATTTGATACATTAATTTTTGGCCCGTTACTGGTCCACCAATGCATGGTTAGGGATTTTATGGCTACTCTCAAGAAGGATGATTATGGGGACCTCTTAACAAAGGTGGGTGGTCGAAAACTTACTATCACCGTTGATTCTATAAACCACCTTTACCAAATGAGAAATCCAGGGGGACTAGGCCTTGTCGGGGTGCATATCAAAATTTATGTGAGACAAAGGCAGACAACCAATTGATTACCAACCTCTTCGTAAATATTTGAATTTCTTTTACCGATAGCCTCATCCATGCTAATCAGATTAGCACGAAAGCTCATTTGATGCACCACTTTATTACCTTTAGACTCATGCAAACCATGAATATAAGTGTGAGCAATGAGAGACGGTTACTCCTAGTGTACTCCATCCTCAAGCATTTGTCGGAGAACTTTGGCGCCATCCTTAGAGACGAGCTTGTTTCTACTACTGGCCAGGATCTTACTCCACATCCCAACGTTGGTTCATGAAAGGGGACACTCGAGTTTCTATTCAGCGTTGTGGGTATTTAACCCTAGAAGTTCTAGCAAGCATTTCAGGGTGCTCGTTAAAATTCATTTATGGCTATTCTACTTGTGCACAAGTTCCACCATCGAGTTAATTTGTGTTTGTATACGTTGTTGGAACATGAGTATATTCTTTCGCATCTCTTTAGTAGATGAGTTCAATTGTGTTTTCAGATGTTCCACCATTGTCTCAAGGCTTCTGGGGAGACTGCCTGAGTTGGTTCCTCAGAGCTAACTTGGCAAACCGGTTTCTTTCCCTAGAGATTCTCTTACTTGATTCTTGTTATTTCATCAGTTACCTCTGTATAAGCATCCTTGGTTGGTGGATCAACCATAGCTTGGGATCTTTGATTTCATTTTTAGCAATTTGGTAGAAAGTGTGGTTGGATCTGTTAAGTAGAGCTCTGATACCACTGTAGTAACCAGAGATCTAGGTAGGAAGATTGTTGGAGGAAGATGTAGAAAGAAATGGGAGAGGCGGTGAAAGGTTTCTTCGCCAACGGCAACAGAGAAATAGGGGATGAAGAGAGAAAGATCAAGGAAATACTTCTTCATTAACTATCTCCACGTAATACAAAAACTTACTTATATAGTCGCTACAAAACGCACTGCCATTCTAAACACGATCTTCTAACATGAAGATCATCAAAACACGTGACCAACTACAACACAAAACATAACAACATAATATATACAAACGCATGACTACACTTCTTCAAAAAAACATCCCCATTACGATTGATTGAAGGTGACAACGGATTTGACTTCCTCAACTGATTTCCTTCTTCTTCTATCTGGGCTTCCTCTTCCCTTTACTTCTCTGATTCTCCAACGGATAATGCCCTTTTTCAGCCTTTTTCAGTCGTGGTTGTGACGGTTTATTTGTATTTACTTTGGGATTTTCTATTCAAGAAAATTCTTCATTTTGTTATCGTCGTTCGACTGTTGGCACTTCTCTGCTGTTATGTTATATGGTGTTTTAGCCTTCATGCTTGTCATATGAATAGAAAAAGTTCAAGCTTCGGTTGTGTTCTGATGTGAATCTTAAGGTATATAATTAATGTTCAAATAATTACGAAACAAGCTAAAATACCCTAAAATCACTATAAACCGCAAGAGAATGGCGTCAATTATAGCAATAAAGGGGTCGAACCACAGGGAGACAAATTAAACTCTTAGCACGCAGACTCGTTAACCCTAACAACATGCCCAAAATTACAAGAAGAAAGTTGAGATACATGGTAATCAAATAGGAAATAAAAATTCATAAAATTAAATGCAGAATTAAATTGAATTACGAAGAGAAAGAAAAAGCACATGAATTTTGTTGACATTTAATGAGACAAAATTACTCCTAGCATATTTCAGGTGGCTAAAACACACAAGATCAAATTAAAGTCCCTAATTTGATTTTGTGCTAGTAGGAAAGTGTTAATTTTTTACTCTAACACACTGAACATGTAATTAGAATTTTAAATATATAACATGCTGAACACATAGCATATAAATTCATTCTCGTTATAATAAAATTCTAACAAGATGCGTTATAAAAAATAATATAACTTCTAAGCAAATAAACACCATAAGCCACCCCTAAGAACTCATTTTCCAAAGAAGAATTCAAGAGTTTCTAGACTAAGTATGCTCCCAATTATGTAGCTAAAGAGGCAATCAATCTTGGGCTTAAACAAGCATGTTTTGACGCATACAAAATCTGCAAGTTGAAAATCGAAACATTAGTGTAGAATATGTAGCATAAAATCTAAGCTATAAAGAACATAAAATTCGAACAATATGTAATACAACCATCATACTCCATGTTAGGGGTGAATAAATTCTTAGCCTTGCATC
Organism: Pinguicula moranensis; assembly: GCA_028565015.1. NCBI lineage: Eukaryota > Viridiplantae > Streptophyta > Magnoliopsida > Lamiales > Lentibulariaceae > Pinguicula > Pinguicula moranensis. Next base: position 26,643 of record JAOWBN010139153.1, read on the forward strand.
TTCATTGATCGCGCCGTGAGAATTTTGAAAGAGGACGTCATCTTTGGATCAAAAGAAGTGAAGAAAGAATTTATCTGAATTTTTTCTCAAAAATTACAAAACCGTATGAATTTCCCAACAAGATGAACTCAACTAAAACTAGAGTAGGGAGCCTAAAATTTGACCACCACTCAAAACTCTCCCCCTACACTCACTGGCCTCTATTTATAGAATTCCTCCAAGGCTAGGTGAGAAAGATGAGAATTTCAACATAATTAGAAGATAAAGTCTAAATAATAATCAAAATCCTAAATTTTAGGTTTTTGATGTCAATCTTCAACTTACTTCTCAAGTATTTGGATATGTGAGACTAAAAATGCTATATTTGATCAGATCATCAAGTTGACTCATGTTTATCTGGATCCAATTCGAAATCTTTGATTTTTGTCCTTTGCTGATGCATCAAACCTGGACAGTTTCTTGTTACCAATCTCAGTGCAATACTTCACCTATTTTTGGGCCAAAATACAAGCGGGCTTCTTCTACAAAGATGTGATACGTCGTTTGGACTTTCCATTGGTATACAGAACGTCCCAATCTGATATTTGGATATCAACTTATTGCCCACCAACCTAGACTGCGCAGAACAGAATAGTTACTGGACAGTTTTGCTAATTGAAGTTTAAGCTCGATTTTGTCTACTTTAGAATCCTAATCTGGAAAAGTGTTTTCATGGAAGTTGTAGTCCTTCTTCCAAAATTTTCATGTGTATCTTGTATGTCCATATCAAACACTCCTAGATCAAGTTTTTGTTTTTTTGAAGTTGGACATTAATACTGAAAATTTTGCTCGTACCTCACTCGATAATCGTCAATTTCATCCAATGATCATTACCTGCATATAGAACACTACCAAAGCATAAATTATGCCATAAAAACATTAGATCCTACCTAAATGAGTGTAAATCACATAAAATCGTCTAAGCAAAGATGTACTATTTGATTCCACATCTGTTCCAAAGAAAACCTTTTTGTCATGTAGCATGTTGTTAAACCTAAAGCAGGCTTTTGTTGTTGTTTTTCTCTTATGTACTAGTGTTTGGCATACAGAAAATTTTCTTCAATTCTTTTAACTATGGAGTTGTACTTTATGTTTGCATATGTTGGACGCTGCCCAACTAATATTTGTTTTCAGTTGCGTTCAGCTCTGGGCGCATCTCTGAAGTTGGCAAAGAAATAGGTCAACATTTGCTTGTTAAAGACAATGACCGGAAGCTTCTGCTTGAGTTACACAAAAGAGCTTCTGAAGGTTAGTTCTTTTGTTAAAGACAAACAAAAGTCTGGAGGGTTCAACCCAAGTTTCTTCCCCTTAAAAAAATTTCACCCCTTAAAAAAAATTATGTTAGGGGATGGAGGACGTATTAAGTTTTGGCTGGAAAAGTGGTTATCGATATGGCAACTGGAAGATACGTTTGAGAGGCTGTACAGTCTTGTTAAACATAATCAAGGAAATTAATAGTTTATTGCAAAAGAGGAAATAAACAATCTAACATAGAAAATGTTTTGTAAGAATTACATAAATTTCAAATTTTCTCCGTTTAATGAAATAGGAGGATTCGAAAAACTCTAAGGCATGTAAAACTCACGGTTTCCTTAAAGCTGATTCGCCCTCTTTTGGGTGCTTTGAGATTCACGAGCGTCTGTCTCCTTGTATACAACAAATGTGAGTTGATATGCACAACTCAAGGGAACTCTAATGATATATTTCTTCAATCACCAATTGAAGAACTCAGAAAATACTCCAAGAAAATAAAATAAAATTCTAGACTCAATTTGTTGTGTGTGTTTTTCACTCGAAAAGAGATCCACTATTTATAGAGATTTTGGATGAGTGTTAGAGATTTTTCACCTCTTGAACTTCTCCATTATCTCCACTAACTTAGTTGGCTAATGGCACAACTCTCCATTTTCTCCACTAACTTAATGGAATGATGACAACTTAGTGAGAGAAAACATTTCCTCTTCATATTCTTTATCAATTACCATTCATTCCTAACAACATATTATTAAAATATATTATTATTTTCCAACAACCCCCCACATGAATGAAATTGATCCTATACACGGACTCAATATGTGGTGATATAATTTTACAGTCAATACTTACATAGGATAGGTAGGTTTCACCCCTTGAACCTTCTCTTAAGAGATTATATTAACTTTACTAGTTGATCAGCAGACACGATGTCCTTGAACTGTTTAACCATTTGTGTAAACATGTAATATAATTCACACAAATATCTTCCTGATACCGTTTTGGTTCTCATATTTTATGTTATTTTTGTCCCTAAACATACGCTTGGTTCTGCGAGTTTTTAAATAATTGAGCCCCATAATTCTCTTTTGAAGCAGCCCATCTTCTCTCTCACATAGGTGATCACTTTATTAAGAGTCATCCGCATTACTCCTCTCGAATTTTCGACGCATAAGTATCATTAAAAGTAAATATACTTAGCCTATTTCTATGGGTTTCACTGTTTCATCATAAGAATAGGCAGGGTGTTTAGCCCTCAGTGAAGCACCAAGATCGTTGCAGTTAAGTTGTCCCTTTGAACCTAGATTTTGATATCCCTAGTCAACTAGGTTGAATTTTCTTTGTATCAGCCATTATTTCATAATGGGCTTAAGCCTCATTCTTCTTGATGTCTTTTCAACTTGATCTATATTTAGCCCTTTGGTTAGCAAATCCGCAATGTTATCCTTTGACTTTACAAAGTCAATAGTGATAACTCCAGTTGACATTAGTTGTCTAATGGAGTTGTGTTACGACGTAGACTTGCCATTGTATAGGACATTCTTTATTCTACCAATTGTAGATTGATTATCGCAATATATCTATATTCTTGGCAGAGATTTAGGCCAATCTGGAATATCCTCTTGGAAATTCTGTCGCTATTTTGCCTCATCACTGCATTTATCCAATGCTACGAACTCAGATTCCATCATGGATCTGGTTATTATAGTTTATTTCAAGGATTTTTGTGAAACTGCTCCACCTCCAACAATGAAGACATATCCACTAATAGCTTCAGAGTCTTGTATATCAGGGATCCAGCTTGCATCAGTGTATCCTTCTTCTAAGATAACAAGACATCTATTATAATGCGGCCCATAGTCACGAGTATATCTTAAGTACCTTAGTACTCTAGTGATTGCTTTCCAGTGATCATTTCCAGGATTACTCATAAATCAGCTCAATACACTCACAGTATAGGCAATGTTTGTTCTTGTACAGCTCATCAGGTACATAAGATTGACTATCACTCTAGCATATTCTACTTAAGCAAAACTCTCTCCTTTATTCTTTGATAAATATTGACTTATGCCAATTGGAGTTCTAGAAAAACTAGAATCATCTTTATTGAATTTTTTAAAAATCATGTCCACATAGTGCGACTGGATCAAGATGATACCATTTGGCGATCGTATAATTTCAATCCCTAAAACTACATCTCCCAAACCCATATCTTTCATATCAAATCTTGAGTTCAACATGTCTTTAGTAGATTCTACCATTCAATCATTGTTGACGATAATTAGTATGTAATCTACATACAAACATAAGATTATATATCCTTATTTTGTAATTTTTAACGTAGACACACTTGGTACACTCGTTTATTTTGTACCCATTGGTCATCATGACATGGTCAACTTTCTCATGCCATTGTTTGGGTGTTTGTTTAAATCCGTACAAAGACTTTACCAATTTACAGACTTTCCTTTCTTAGCTAGGAGCCACATAACCTTCGGGTTGTTCCATGTAAATTTATTCGTCAAGACCTTCATTAGGAAAAGCAGTCTTTACGTCCATTTGATGGACTTCGAGATTGCACAAAGTGGCGATTGTCGAAATCAACCTTATTGGATTTATTCTTGACACAAAAGAATAAGTATCAAGATAATCAAATCCTTCTTATTGCTTATATATCCTTTGATTACAAGTGTGGCTTTATACTTATCAATTGTTCCATCTGATTTTATTTTTTATTTGAAAACCCACTTGGACCCTAATGGCTTACATTCGGGAGGAAGATCCACTAACTCCCAAGTATGATTATACATGATGGAATCAACTTTACTCTTTATGGCTTCTTTCCATAAAGGGCCGTCCATGGAGCTTACAGCTTCCTTGTAAGTTCGAGGTTCACCCTCGATCATGTAGGTCAAAAAATGTTGTCCAAAACATGTTTTTGTCCTTACCCTTTTACTACGTCTGGGCTCTTCCTGAACTTCTTAAAGTTCTTCTTTGTCTTGAATATTCTCATCCAAGCCTCGTTTCATAGAATTTGGTTCAGATTCCTTGGATTAGTATGGAAAGACATGTTCAAAGAATGAAGCACTCCTTGATTTCATTATCGTATTCTTGTGAATATCAGGATTTTGAAATTCATATACAAGAATTCAATATGCATTGTTGTGTTGTGCATACCCAATGAAAATACAGTCAATTGTTTTTGGACATATTTTCATTTTCTTGGGTAAAGGTGCTGCCAACTTAGCGAGACACCCCCACACTTTTAAGTATTTATAGGAATGTATCTTACCTTCCCATTGTCCATTGCAAATGGAGCTGGAAGAGTCATCATTGACAATTCTTTTAGTTTTGTGCTAATAATGTACTATAGCCAAATGGCTATATTAAATTCCGGTGGTTCTATTTAGTGAAGTTGTTGGAACTCAATACATCAAATGATGCAATGCATATTGGGTCGCAACAGAAATGGTCTCT
>JAOWBN010139154.1:0-18904 GCA_028565015.1 Pinguicula moranensis
ACTTTTTTCGTGAACTTCTTCCCCAAGTTTTTTTTCTTCTCCCAAGCGGCTGCCACCTCTTCTTTTCCTTCACGTTTTTGCGGCTGTGTGAACTCGTGCGACTACCCTCTTCCTTTTTTTTTCTTGTCTCACCTATATATATACACACATATATAGATATATAATTAGGGCTCTTCTTGTATTTATTTGGGCATTGAAATTTAATTTAAATGAATGGGCTTGCATAGAATGCTAGGCCCAAATCTCTTTCCTTTAATGTATTTCCTACAAAAAGATCATAACACAACTTAAATAAAAATCATGCCATATCATCAATAAAATCACCAAAACGAGTCATTTATAATTGTATATAAGTGTAAAATCATCGTGAATAAATAAGTTTATTTGATTTACATCACTCATCTGTCATTGCTTATCTCCACACCTCATTCTGTAAAGCTTCATCAATATTTTTAGGCACTCATTCAGGATAGAGAGCAGCTGTATATTCTTTGCAAGGTTCTTCATTGCTCCCCCTGACCAAATTGGTCATGGGGTATTTTGATGTCCTGGGAAAATATTTAGGTACATATCTTTTTGCGGAAATGCCTCGATTGCTGTGTGGAGGTAAAACATAGCGTTGTGTCTCATTGACCTGTTCATTTTAAACTTGAGGAAATATAGTAGTAGAAAATATGTCAGGATCAGAGTTTTGTACCTCCTAGATATCTGACGGTGGTATCATTGGAGGTGATACCGGAGTCGAGGGTTCTATGTCGATAGTCGATAGTCGATAGCTCTCGTGTTGGATCTTTGTCTGAGTCAGTAAGGTCAGCTGATATGAACAAATCTAGCGGCTGATGAGCCAACTCAATGGGTCATGCTCAATTGGAAGTGGAGTTCCCCCTTGACCGGTGAGTCGGTGAAAGTATTCTGTTTTGAGGAAGTCACAGTCCATGGTGGTGTACATATAGCGGGTGGATGGATGATAACATCGGTACCCTTTTTTATTTATAACATATCCGACAAAAAACACATTTGACGGCACACGGGTCAAATTTATTACGTTCAGTTTTGGGAATATGGACAAAAACAGAATATCCAAATACTCGTGGTTGAAGGGATAAGGGAGGTGGTATAGAGACTCTGTCGGCTAAGGTTTTTAGAGGGGTGTTGAAGTTGAGGGTTTTGGTTGGTAAGCGGTTGATAAGGTAGGCAGCTGTGGAGATGGCCTCAGGCCAATATGAAGTGGGGACCTAAGATTCTAACATAAGGGCGCGGATTACTCAAGGACTAGGCAATTACGCCTTTCAACTACATGATTTTGTTGAGGTGTATGGGCACAAGTTGTTTGATGGATTATTCCCTTAGATTGGAAAAAAACTTGTAAGGTGTGATTGACAAATTCCCCCCGTTATCTGATCTAAGGACCTGAATTGATGTGTGAAATTGAACATGGAGGATCATATGATAAAATTCAATGAACTTATGAGGAAGTTCAGATTTATTTTTGAGAAACATTACCCAGGTCATACGAGAAAAGTCATCGATAAATAATAGAAAATATCGAAAACCAGTAAGACTAGAGGTAGGTGCAGGTTCCCATACATCAGAATGAATTAATGCAAAAGGAGATGTAGACCTACTAAGAGAGACAGGATAAGATTTCCGGTGACTCTTAGAAAGTATACAAGTTTGACAATGAAAATGACGAAGGTTTGAATAAAATTGAGGAAATAAAATTTGGAGGTAACCTGTTGAGAGATGACTAAGTTGTTTATGCCACAGCCAGGCTTGCCGATCAGCCGTCCCATGAGCCAGCAGCGCGGTTCACTGGTGAGCCACCTCGTCGACATAGTACAACCCGCCTCTTTCTGTGCCACGCCCAATGATCACCCCCGTCTGGATATCCTGTAAGAGACAAAACGTAGAGCACATAAGGACATTACAATTCAATTCCTTTGTCACATGGCTAATGGATAATAATTTGCAGGAGAGCGACGGGACATATAAGCGATTTTGCAATTTGATTATAGAAGATAATTCAATGGAACCCGCTCCCTGAACAAAAAACTATGCCACCATTAGCTATCTAAATCTTTTGACGCCGAGGGGTAGATGAAGTACGAAGATCCAACGGATCATTAGTCATTGTATCTGTGGCCCCACAATCAAATAGCCAAGGACTAGCAGGCGCCCCCTTAACTTCTCGTGCCACATATGCAATAGGTGTCGTATCTCCAAAATATCCGGATGGAAAGAATTTGGGATTATTTATTTTAGGGGAAGAATAATTTTTCTAGGCTGTTGTTGAGATTTGGGATTTTTGGTGATTTATTTGATTTTTTTCGGAAATCTGGGGTGAGTTCCGAATGGGTTGGGCATGTTGGGGGTGTTTTTGGCAGCCTGTAAAAGTTTGGGTGTCATATGATAATTTGGGTGAGTTCGGAGGGAGTATTGGCAAACTCCAAAAACTGTGGGGCGGTTTCGGAAAGGCGAAAATATCAGGGGGTTATTGGAGATTGTGGTAGGAGTTCGGGGGTCTGGGCGAGGTTTCGATTTTTGTATGGGATGTATATGGAGTTGAGGAAGACTTTGGGGGCATCATGGAAAATTCAAAACTCCTTTGGGTGTATTTGCAAGTTTAGGCAAAATACAAGGACTGAACTGTAAAACAGCATGTAAGTTGCGATTTCGGGGCAAAAATTTCCCAAATCGCGTACTACCTCCGTTGCTACTGGTCAGCCCCACGAAACCAATGGTTCCTACTCCATCTTGCTCGCCGCTGCTTCCACCGGAGATGGTTTCCAGGGAGGAGGCATCTGTTCCGCCAGGTTTCCCACGCTTCTTGTTGTCGAACCACCACTCCGGGTAACCAATTTGTTTGAAGCAACCCTCGGTCGGGTGACCCAATTTTTGGCATAAATTACACCAGAGTTTCAATTTATCCACATTTTTGGTCCGGGATGATGATTTGGACGAATTTTTCGTTGAGTCTGACTGGGATTTTGCTGCAAATCCGATTCCAATTCCCAAGGAGGAGGAGTCGCTGCTTGTCTTTGCCAAATTTAGAATCTTGAGACGAGAGGCCTCCCAGCGTACGGTGGCGTACACCGACTATACTGAGGGAAGAGGATCCATTTTCAGCAAATCTCGCTTGATTGAGTCATTTTCTTCGTTTATTCCAGCATGAAACTGGAATAACCGTGTTTCTTGACGTAAGTTATTGAATGTGGTGATGTCGGCAACATACTTCATTGGCATTGGGGCGCGTCGATCAATCTACCTCCAGATGTGCATCATGGTGCTACATAATTGCTCCAATGTATTCGATCCTTGGAGTTGTTTATTAGCTTTCATAGTGAGATCAAATATTTGCAATTTGTCATTACCGCCGCTGAATATTGTCGCCAAGCCTTCCCAAAGGTCTTTGGCTGACGGAGACTCGGTGTGATCATTCACTAAATCAGGGTCGATGGATTGAAGAATCCAGTAAAAACAGTGAGATCAGTGGTTTACCACTTTGTGTATCCGGGCTTCTGCGGGTTTGGTGGTGGCGGATCGTGGGTGAGATGATGAAGTTTACCTCGTCCCCTGATCACTACCCGCATTAGTCTTGACCACAATGTATAGTTGTGGTTGTTGAGTTTTATGTTGATGTTGAGTCTGCCTTCGGATAATGGTTGTATTTGTTGGATGATCTTGGCAATTTGGGTCGCCAAGTCTTCTGAGGGGACGGATTCTGGGGTGTTTTTCACCGGATCCGTCATGTCTTATGCGGAATATGGTAGATGATGAGTTAAACAATCGGTTGGAGAGAATCGAATCGCTCTGATACCATGATAGTTTGATAAAGAAGGTTTTTGGTTTGAAGTTTTCTTGTTGTTTTTCCGTGATAATCGTTACAAGTTTATAGGACTTTTCTTACTTTATTTAGGGAAGGAAATCATGTTAATAAGAAAGGAACCTTTATAATGGTAGGTTTCCATTCTTTTTACAATCAAACCATGATTTCCTCCCCTTTCCATATCTAACAGATATGATAGTTATAGCATTTTTTTCCACATATTCAAAGTCTTACTTTTTTCAGCATAGGCCTGAAGTATACTTGTAATTATCAATGTGCCAATGATCTTTCCTCATAGTGGTTCCCACAACTCCCTTCCTGCACCTCTTAGGAAATATATTTCACGGCTTCTCCCTCAACGTATTGCAGGTATGGTCAATCCCATGCTTTCATATAAAGTTCATCATTTATCCATGCGAAGCAACTTACTTGTGCCAACAAGCAATATTGGGTCTGGGTTTCCTCTAGGAGGACTCCATGAAGCAAATACCAGATAAGAGTGGTTTACCAAGATTCTTGGGGATACTCTTCAATGAAGTTTACTAATGCGGGAGAGGAGATTGGCGGAGCCCACAATGTTTAAACATCCAATGCCTTCATTAACCGTCAGCACAGATAGATCCTACTTTGGGGAGCAAGTCGACTTGAGAGTCCTCTTCTCAAGGAATATGCTTGAGTCCAAAATGATCAAATTTTCCCCTAGCTTGCTCTCAAAATTCTTGGTTATCAAATGATCTAAGTGGATCCCTTGTATCAAAGCCTCAAACAATTGCTAACTTTCCTTTGATACTTTTGGAATTCGACTATTTCCAGTCTCATCAAGAAAGAGCAAAGAACTGAGTTATGGGGCTTATATACTATACCCCAACATTGCACCTTTTCATATAGATTAGATTCATTTCTTGAAACTCTTACTACCCTTTTGAAAGTTTTTCCTTTTTCCAAACTTCTTCCCACTTTATCTACATGTTGAGAAAATATATCTTCATCAAAATATTGTTTTGCCGATGAAGTCTTCGGAGGCGCCCTCTTGTCTCATCTTTGAAGTATCATGTTCATTTCTCAGGTTTGTAGCGATCCCATCAGTTTATCCAACTTAACTTTGGATACATTCCTGGCTTCTTCGATGGCAACAATCTTGGGAGCGAATCTCCTAATCAGAGATTGAAGTTTTTCTCACTAACTTGTCCTCAGAATATGGCTCTCCCAGTTGACAAGCCTCATAGGCCATTCCTTTCAATTTTGAGTCAAACACAACAATGGTGTCATGGTATTCCATCTAGAGTATTCCAAACTGAATGGTGATCATCTGGATCTTAGACTCAAATGTGGGAGGTAAAAATAATGGTAAAAAGCCTATTAGATGAGGTCCACTTAAAACAAGACAAAACAAATCTTAGAGTCACCTCAAATAGAAGTCCTACAGACATTGATGACCCACCTCGAACCTGCATTATAGAGGCCGAGGCGGGTCACCCCAACAAATGCATAAAAAAATTCGAGGACCGATACTAGAGGACCCTTTTAAAATGACCCATATCCATTCCCCCAACAAAAGCCTGTCGTCACCTGCAGACAAGGCCTAGCCGCCTCCAGTTACCAACTGAGGAGATAAGGAATAAAGAACACCACCGACAAAGCGATAACACACAACGGCCACTGCCCACAAGTGGGCTATATGGTTACTTATCACATACTTAAGTACTAATTTTTCCTATGTAAAAAGGAAGCAAATCATGGAGATCAAAGTTGGGTCCTGCTAGCTATTTGTACTTTCTAGGCACAAGCCCACTATAATTTTCTCCTTTCCTATGGGAGTTGTATGGTATAAATTAAGGAAATCGAAACATAAAGTCTACGCCCTTGAATTTTTCTAGTTCCATTATTGGCGCTGTCTTTGGGAACATATTCCATACCAATTTGAGATGCTTTCCCATCTACAACAGCTAAAGAATGGTAGGAACATCTAGACACAAGGCCCAACATACCTCCCCGCCAAACAGCAAGACATGACATGAGTCCCCTTTGGTTCTCCTAATTGAAAAGATGAACAAAGGCAAAAACACAAGTTGTTAATCATCGTCTTTGCCATAGGAAGGTGATTTGGGTGAAAAACTGCCTACCGCAGGCTCTTACCTCCTAGGTTGATAGGAAATCAACAACAAACTCCGAAGAAGAAGATTAAGTCGCGAAGGACTGCCGGAGTAAGCGGAGAAGAGGAACTTGAACGCAGGCTCTTTGCCATTGGGGTTTCTCTTTCAAATGATGGATGTCACCCAATAATAGGAACAATGATTAATTGGCTTCGTGCACCATTCAAAGTCGAGTGTCACAATGTTCCAGGGTATACCATGGGCACCTCAAGAGGACCCTGGCCTCACTTACTTTCAAGAGGAAACACCAAAATGAAATCCCTCCTCACCCAACATGAGCGTAATTACCACGGGGATTCATGATCAAGGCTTTAGCAAGAAACCAAAGGAAGACCACTGGAGGAGGCCCATGGACAACCTCAACAACAACCAAAACCACCATAGGGGTAAGCTTTGAAGAAAAGAAAATATCAAATGATCTTGAAAATATGTGTCTCTAGTGATTACAACTCTGATCGAAAGGTTCAACGTGAAAAGGAGCTTGATCGATTGTAGTAGCTTGACAAACAGATGGGCATGGGGAAAATCCTGCTAAAAATCATTTTCACTCCTTTCGTGGGATTCTGCGGGATTAAGGTTGAATCTCATTCGAGACCGCCTATGTATTGGGCAAATCAACTCCTCGCGATACTAAATAGGTCCAACATTCTATGAGATTTTTACTAGTCATTTTCTGGACCACATCGTAAATCTCTGAAGTTTAAGGGTTATAGCCATATAGCCCTTGAACTTTCTGAATCTTTTCCACTTTTGCTATAGAGACGTTCGAGCTCCTTGTGCAACATATCTTCCTGAGTTTTTTGCCTTTCTTCCCCATCGTCATACAACTCCATTATGTAGGTACGCTTTTCTACTTCCAATTTTTCCCCTTTAGCCTCCATTAGCTCATTCCCGTCGTTCTGCAATTTTTGTGTTTTGGTGAAATTAAACAAATCAGAGAGAATGGGTAAGGTCTACGAGTGGCGGTTGCATGGCTAGCGGCGTGGACTTAGGTCCAGGAATCAGAATGATTGATGCAAAAATACTTGAAGCACTCACTACTTGCAATTGTACAAATCGCACAAGTAATATAGTGAAGAGAAGGATGTCAAACCTTGAGGATTTTGGTTAACAAACACTGACATTAATAAGTTTATTAGAATTTGAACCAATGATAGATAGGTTGATTGAATCTACCAGCTAATCAAAGAACTATGAATGAACAAAAACAAGTAAAATACAACAAAGTAAATTTAGCACAAATGCAGGAGATAGAAACATCTAGGGATCGTGCTTTCACCACTTGAATCCCTCGGGTGGGTTCATAGTTAGCCTATCATGCTTCGCTCCTAATGTTGTGTCTACCGAATTCTCATTTCCTAGGCATAAACCTCTCTCGAGATTAAATGCCCTTCTTTGGTTCACCAATGAGCACCTCTTGAATTTCATTTTAAGAAAACCAAAGACTTTGCTCACAAGTAATCCTCACATGGTAGCATCGATTCTATAGACATTCTCATGCTATAGCAATCGATGTGGGTTTTGATATGCCTAGCATAGCTTGTGCCTCTCGGTCTTCCACTACTCTTAGTGCATCTACCTATGCAGGCAAAACAGACATAGATGAGTATAAAAACAACAAAACCAAACACAAGATTAGTGTTAAAACAAGATAAACATTTTACGTTCCCTTGAGTTCATCAAAGGCTACATTGCGCCCCTGGACAAAGAGTCTTAGATCATGCTTAAGGAAAGAACCATCCTATGAATAGCAAATATTGAGTTAATCATAGTAAACAACTGAATCGGAATAAATTTTCCTGGAGCACGAGCTCACAAACAAGTGACCCCTAAACCCTTTCTTTTTGTATGCTCTTTTGGCTAAGATGTTTTTGTTCCTTATATACCACATCTTGTAACTTCTGTCGGAAGCTTGGAGTCCAATCAAAGGGTAGATTTGTTCATCTAACAAGTTTGGTGTACGCTAAATGTGTACAAGTACCACCATGCAAGATTATTTGGAATAAGAGTTGATGTTGTGCCTTGAATTTATGGGGCAGAGCCTCTGCTTTTTGGGTTATTTTCCTTCTTTTCTTATCAGTGAGCATTAAATGAGTTGTTACTGCAAAATAAGGAAAAATGGATATAAAAGTGTGTTCCCTTATCAATATTGAGCAAATCATACTCAAATAGTCTACATTAATTAGGTATAAAATCGGCTCATCATTCGTCCCTCAAACTAAACCATACCAAACATACCCAGTAAATCCTGCCCGTAGGTAGGGTATGGGAATGGTAAGATGTACAAAGTCATGCCCCTATCCCAAAAGAGATATAGAGATTGTTTCCATAGAGACCCCCAACTCAAAGAATCTTAAAAGAAGGAAAGTGAAGAAGAAAGAAGAGAAGAAGAAAGAAGAGAAAAAGGGATAAGATAAAAATCGAAAAAGAATGAAAAATGAAATAAGAAATAAAATTGACTACATTAAAGAAATATAGGCACTAATAAAGTAAAAAAAGTAAAGTACAGTAACAGAACAAGTAAATAAATACAGTACAAGAGGACCCTGTAAGATCTTCGAAAGCTATACTACGTGTCATGATGCAAAATTTGTGCGGAAGCGTAAATGTAAGTGTGTGTTAAGTATACATAACAAAAAATTTAGAGATATTTTGACCAAGGATCTTTGTTAATTTACACAACTTGATGATACAAGGGAGAAGGAATTTACTTATCTCATGTGGAATAAGTAATTCATGTAAGAAAGTTCCTTCCGTTGAGGTGTTCAAGTGTCCATCCTCTAGAGTAGTCCACGTCACCACTTCCCTTGAGGTTTATACACCCAAAGTGTATAACTTCTATGTTTATAAAGGAGTGCTAGCTCCAACCTTTAAGCCTTAGAAAAGAGGAAAAAAACTTGTTCAAGTTTTTGCCCAAAAATTCAAAGTCTTTCTCATGTAGAGAACGCAACAAGGATATTGAACTTTTCAACAATTTTTCAAAGGACTTAAAGTTCTACCAACTCCACAAATTTGTGATAAAATTAAAGTATTCATATAGGTGGTCATGAGTTTAAAATGTCAACACATGTTGTAGCTAAAGGCTAACATTTAACAATAACTTTACATGTGTTACAAATTGACACTTTATGCTTATGTGTCATGTTTTTGTAAAATCCTTCTCCTGAGGTTTCTATACACCTATACACATGTGAGGTCGTGCATAACATGTATCTATAACCCCATCATGTCATACAAGTCCTTAAAGTTTCAAAAAAATTCAATTTGACCCCTATACTTTACCTTAACACACTTTGACCCTCAAGAAAATGATGTTAATGTGTGTGACCCTATAGGTTCTCAATAACTTTGCAATGGACCTATAATTAACATTATCAAATTATTATTAATGAATTAAACACTTTTAATTCATTGTTCTTTAATTATAGTCCATAGACTATCAGTGACCTCTAGCAAGATATCATGCCCCCAATCATTGAGAATAGCCAGAGAAAAAGAATATCCTTTCAAAAATTAGTTCTTGTGTAATTGATATCCTTTCACCAATAATATATTCCTAATCTCGTATATTGAGGTTATTTATAACCCTCATTTATATACGTAAGATTTCTTGTACCGGAAGTTATGATCATTAAGTTATAATTAGAAACTTTTTCTAATTAAACTTTATACTTTGCAAATGCTAATATGACTTCTTACAAGTGGCCATAGGGATATATTCTCCTAGCATTTTAGGAGCGGTGAATCCTTTATTGATCACTCATAATCTTTCTGTACTTTAAACCATTTCCAAGACTATCCATTTTTACCCACCCATTTATGGTGTAGCTACGAATAGAATCAAATAATGACATCCATACTCAAGATCTCTATATGGTGATCTCAAGTCTAAGAATCACTTACACCCACTATTCTTTAGAGTATCATCGATTGATAATATGGTGATCTCTATGCGGGTCAATCCAATGTACTTGTCAACTACAAGCATATATACAACAAGTAGTGAAGGTTGATACAATCATATATATAACATTAATGTGTTAATAAATAGGCCTAAGGTGATTGGCCTTAGGACATAATACTAACAGACCCAGAGATAGATTAATAAATGTGGTGCCATCAAACCCTAACTACTATAACCAACCCATGATCAAGTATGGACCTATATATTTCTAACTGTAATCTGTCGTCTCAAACTCGTCCTAGTAGAGGTCATGTCATCAAAGAGGTTCATTTCTGCCAAGTCTAATCAAATCTGCTCCTCCCACGTCCTCCTAGGTCTCTCTATCTCACGCCTTCCTTCAACATGGAACCCTTCAACTCGCCTAATGGGTTCATTGACACGTTTTCTCTGTACATGTCCAAACCATCGCAATCGCCACTCCCTCAATTTGTCATTGATAGGTGTAATCCCAAGCTTACTCCTAAAAACTGCATTCAGGATTCAATCTAATCGCGTGTAACTATACATCCATCTCAGTATTCTCATCTCTGCCACTTCGAACATCCTCACTAGCGACAATCTCATAGCCCAACACTCTGATCCATAGAACATGGTCGATCTTATAACTATCCTATAAAAAAATTCCTTCAACTTTAGGGGAAACTTGTTGTCACATAACACTCCGGTAGACGATCTCCACTCCAACCATCCAGACTTAATGTGGTGCATAACATTACCTTCAACACCCCCATCCCTTTGTATGACAGAACCAAAATATTTGAAACTATCAATTTTGGGGAGTACTTGGTTTGCAATCATAACCTCCGTCCCACCTTCCTCTGCCTCGTCCGCCGAATTGCACTCCATATACTCAGTCTTTGAGCGACTTAAGCGTAAACCCTTAGCCTCTAATGTTTCTCTCCAACATTCTAACTTAGCGTTAACTTCCTTCCCTAGTCTCTGCAACTAAAGCAATGTCATCTGCAAACAACATACACCACGGTACTCCATCTTTTATGTCCTTGGTGAGTACATCCATAATTACTGCAAAAAGGAATGGGCTTAGTGCTAAACCTTGTTGTAATCCTATCTCCACCGAGAAGTACTCTGTATCACTCACTGGTGTCCACACACTAGTCTTCGCACTCTCATACATATCCTGTGTAGCCTTCACGTATGCCCATGGCGTCCCTGGCTTCTAAACATTCCCAAATAACTTCTCGTGGTATAGTATCATAAGCCTTCTCTAGATCTACAAAGATCATATGTTGACGTCGTTTACGCTCACTGTATTTCTTGATGAGCCGTCTAACAAGATGAATGGCTCCATCGTCAACCTCCCATGCATAAATCCAAATTGGTTCTCCATCACTTGTATTTGCCTACGCAATCGGTGCTCAATAACTCTCTCCCACAATTTCATTGTGTGGCTCAGGAGCTTAATACCCCGATAATTATCACAATATTGTGCACCCCCCTTGTTCTTACAGATTGGCACCACTATGCTATTCCTCCACTCCATTAGCATCTTCCATGTCCGTAGGATAATGTTAAAAAGAGTTGTGAGCCACTGCACCCCAACATCTCCTAAACATTTTCATACCTCAAACGGTATCTGATCAGTTCTCACCGCTTTCACCCTTCCTATATTACTAAGGGACCACTTTACCTCTCCTGTCGATATTCGTCTCACAAAGCAACGGTTTCCCCGTATGTGTGCGGACTCCCCAGCCCCGCAAACCCTACTTTGGTCTCGTCTATCATTAAACAACCCGCTGAAGTATCTTTCCCACCGCCCTCTAATCTCCTTCTCCAACAATAGTACTTCTCAATCCTCATCCTTCATACACTTGACCGTATCAATATCCCTACTTTTTCTTGCTCGGGCTTTTGCAAGCTTATACATTTCTCGCTCACCCTCCTTAGTGTCCAACCTCATATAAATGGCCTCATATGCCTTGCTCTTGGCTTCTGTCACAACTTTTTTTGCCTATGATCTTGCCTTCTCGTAGGCCTCCCTACATCATTGGTCCCCCAATTCCCTTATATTCTGATGTCCCCTCTTCACGTTAGGGTAGCTCTTCACGTCTTGCTCATAACTAGGGATTTGCCATTCACTCGAGTTGTTTCTCGGGTAGACCATGGACCTTTAGACAAAACCTAGGCTAGATTTCATATTCCAAATTATTAAGGCCTGATTGCCCCAACCCTGAGAGCAAAACTCTCCAGCCTCCCCTAAGATGTTTCACGGTTTTAAATGCACAATTGTAGGGGATTCGCTTCTCCATTAATCCATTTGTTGTTTGATTCCTCCAAGCTTGTGATATTGTTCCCTTTATATTAGCCCTGGACTCGTATATCCACTTGATCGTCTTCCTCATTTTGTTTCATATCTTATACCTAGAACTGGGTCTTGGTTTACTCTTCACTTTCCATCGGGTCTCCCATGATTCTTACTCGAAGGATAAACACAATACGGGTGTGTATCTCCACCCATATATGGGATAAAAATCATGTCACATCTTGTCTCCTATTATGGCGACTAAAAAAGTATTTCTTCTTCATTTTTCCCTACCTTCTTTCTTCTCATATTTTACGACTTCCTGGCATAAATCCGTCCATTCTCCACAGGCCTATCGCTCGATCCCTCACGAGGATATTACCTCCTTGATATGCCAGTATTAGTGTGAAAACAAGGTGTATCTTTAAGAGAAGATTTTATCATTGGCAGGGCTATTACTCGCAACGGTATCTGTATCGGGTTCCTTGGGTGAGCAATGTTTTTGCTCCTAGGTTCTTTAATCTTTTTTTTTGCCTGTTTGACCCCATCAAACCCTATGACAGTCGAGGAGGCAAACCTTGGTGTGGACATCATACGAGCTCTCCCTTTGTTCCAATGACGGATTCGAAGGATTCCTTCTCTCATGATTTGGACAATCTCCATCAGCCAGTGGTGACTTTGTACTTCCTTCCCCCACCCCCTTAATGGGAGTCCAACTCCGTGGAGAACCCTCAGGAGGTGGTAGAGAAGAAGTGGAAGAAGAAGTGGAAGAAGAAGAAGAAGAAGAAGTGTTTTCCTCACGACCCAAGCACGTGGTTACCTTTGCATATTCCGTTTATGAAGAGGTTTTTGGTCAAGCGGGAAAAATGGACAAAATGGGAGTATGCGTTGGAGCTAGGCTCATTGGTCGGACATGGTTGTGGGCGGTGACAGTTGCTTGTTATCCTTTTTGTCGGCGACTTGAGGATATAGTTGTGTTAGGCCGCAATTGTTCCATCTTTGTCGAGGGTGTATGTGTCTGTCTCGAGGTTCTTATGGGCTGCACGAGGTCATTTCTCCTCGAGCTCATGTAATATGACGGCTAACTACATACCCCTCGTGGGCGGTGTTAGTCAAATCCTTGTCGGCTGAATGCATGTTCCCATTCAAAGGAGTTTGTCATTGGTATGAGGTCATTCATCCTTGAACTTGTATATGAAGGCGCTGGGTAAATTTATCGAGGTATGGCCAGTCTTCGACATGGCCTATGTACTGAGAGAATCTCCTGCTCGCGATAGTAGGCATACCCAACATTCGATGGGCTTTTTATCAGTCTTTTTGTAGCCAACATTATATTCCACAAACAACCATTGTTGTAGTACATGTTATTTTTAAAAATTACTTTTAGTTTTATCGAATACCCAAAATTTTATTTGTAATCCTACAAAATTAAAAATAATTGTTAGTTCTTCAACTTTCAATACTTTCATTATTTTTTATTCTTTTGACATATTTGTCTGCAATAATCGACAATTAATTTATAGAAAATAATAAAAATTAATAAAAATAATAATAAAAAGTTTAGAATATATAGATATAGAAGTGAAATAAAGTAAAAGAAAATAAAGAAAAAGAAAATTAGGCTATATTAGGGGAGTCGGATCCTCCTCAGCAATGATAGGACAAAGTAGATCCTCAAAAGTCTCATAGAAAATGGAGGAACCAACCGTCCCAATATTAGTCAGATGATTACCACAAAAGCTAGACTCCTGATAAGAGTGCGAGAGAAACATCATGTCATCGAAACAAATATTGCTAAGGACAAAATGGTGTTATATTAAACCAATATATCAATAACATGCATAGTCAAATATTATGGCATGAAATTTTATTTGATAAGTAAACATTCTATTATATGGTTAAAATTGGTACAATGTAAAATACATGCTGCTTACACAGCTGACCGGGATCCACCAGAAAACTTCCTGGCTACACTGACATTCTCATTGAAATAGAGGAGGATCTCAGGATACAAAGATGGGAAAGCAGAGCCAAGGGTACCTTATCCAATCATGGATTGTGGAACCTCTGTATGATAATTTATGAGCAACCAACCAATAACAGAGGTGAGTTGGATCCAATCTAGTTTCGAGATCGAGCTACCTTAAGCATCTCCACAATGTAGCCTACCAAATCGTGTTCCACAGGTCTTTACCAGCAGTACCTCTGCATCTTTCCATATGATAGACAAAGTGACTGATGATCTCTGATTGATATTGATACCTCAAACCGAACTAGGAGTAGACTTCACACCCAATTCCTTGGCATTATCACACTCCATAAACAATTGAGATACAGTTTCAAAGGTTTGCGCACACAAACTGCAAAGATGAGCATTCATTGAAATGTTTACCCCCATGGTGAACAAGATAGTCCGTGGTTGGGGTACGTTGCGGTAATGATCCATAGGAAAAAGATTGGATCCTTTGTTGCGGTATTTTTTCCTGTTAGTCGCCAGCTATTTTCGCTATTCTGTGACTCTGTCTGACTGGTTGCTAAGCGCCCTGTAGGCACTTGACACCGTGTAGTGGCCACTTGGATCGTCTAGCCATGTCCAAGTGAAATATTAGATAGTAGATAAACCATATCATAGCTCAAAGATTTTCAACACCCCTACAAGTGTTATGATATTCTTCTTATTCCCAACAGCGAATAGCAAGACATCATCTTCATACTGTAAATGAGAAATCAAAACTCCTGCAACCTTAATTCCAGACATTCTGCCTATCTCCACTACCTTATTCAATAACAAGTTCAATCCTTCTACCGCAACCAGAAATGAGAAAGGGGAAAGAGGGTTCCCTTGCCTCAAGCCTCTCTGTGTTTTAAATTCACGTTAACTACTTCCATTCTCAAGGAAAGTCATATGCAGACAGGTGATGCATTCCTTGATCCAAGCAACATAAATCTCACAGACACCAAGCATTTTCAACATGGATAGCACAAAGTCCCACTCCACCATGCTTTTGCAAAATCAACCTTTAGAAGAATATATGACTTTCTAGATTTCTTGGATGCATAGATAACTTCATTTGCAACTAATACTCCATCAAGAATTTGCTGACCCTTATCGAAAGCTGCTTGAGTTTTTGAGATTAGCTTGTGCAATACTTGCTTCATCCTATTAGCCAGCAACTTTGCCAAGATCTTATTTCCAGTACACACTAATGATATAGGACAATATTGTTCTACTCAGATTGGATTAGATACTTTAGGTGCTAAGGTTATATAAGTGGAGCACATACCTTTAAAAAGGTTACCTTCTCTATAGAACTCTCTGACAAAAGCCACAAAATCATCCTTGACTGTATTCCAGTGTTTTTGTATGAACTGAAAGTTAAATCCATCCGGAGCCAGGCACTTCGAGGGCGTACAACTGAAGATTGTGCTCTGTATTTCTTTTGTTGTAAATTCTGAGATAGAAAAAACATTATCCTCAGCGGATGAAATTGTAGTTGCTGGGATGTCTAGCGTGGGCTTCTGCCAATGTTCAGATAAAAATTATGGATTTGAAGTAATTCTTGACACCTTCCTTCACCTCTTCCACATTTTTCGTACATATATCTTCCAAGTGTAGGCCACCAATATTGTTAATACGCCTATTTCTACATCTTTAAGTGAAATATTTGGAGTTGTTGTCCCCTTCATAGATTCACTTTGCTTTGGATTTTTGCAACAGTAGATATTCTTTGATTAACATAGCACTTTGAATTAAAAGCCAAGTTTCACGTCGCATCCTTATCATCTCTTCAGTGGGAATGTTTAACTCTATTCGGGCGTCCATATCTGATAATTTCTGCTTCCATGAGTCCACTTTATTGTTGACAGAGCCAAAGTGTGAATGAGACTCTTTCTGTTCCCCCTCAATTGTCTTAGTTTCTCAAATAGAATATAGCCCCCATACTGTTATTGAATTCCATTATGTCGTAACCATCTCTTTCAATCCCTCCACCTTATCCCAAGCATCAACAATGTATCGAAAAACTTTTGGCCACAGTTGACATATTCACCCTTTAAAAGGATAGGTCTATAATTAGAAACTACAAGTTCTAGCCCCATCTGCTTTGATTCTG
Source organism: Pinguicula moranensis (assembly GCA_028565015.1). Classification (NCBI taxonomy): domain Eukaryota; kingdom Viridiplantae; phylum Streptophyta; class Magnoliopsida; order Lamiales; family Lentibulariaceae; genus Pinguicula; species Pinguicula moranensis. The sequence continues at coordinate 16,316 of JAOWBN010139154.1, forward strand.
GCCATTTATCCAACCAGTTGATTGAACAAAGAATCTATCAAACCTACCACAACAAGCGCCACCTCTCGAGATGCAAGTGTATCTGGTCTTCATAAGGTGCAAGTCAATCAAATTAGCCTCCATTATAAAGTGATCGAACTCTCTCATTTCAGCTAAAGGTAGGTATGCTTTGCTATTTTGCTCATCTTGAGATTGAATGACATTGAAATTGCCCACCACTCACTAGCATTTTGTCAGTTCTGTGAGGATGTAAGGGGTGATTCCCACCCAGAGCCTTCTCTTCTCCTTCAGAGAGCCAGAGGTGTAAACATTGATAATTGTTTTCGGGGATAGATCTTCTCCCCATAGCTGCTCAATTCCCAACATACAATTTGTCATCCGGACAACAACTCGATTTCTAAAACATGGAGTGATGCCAAATACATAACATCCTCCTGCACTACCATTCCCAACACTATGCTGGAAATCAAATTCGTCATCCGAACACAAAATGCCTATACCCCCATCTTCTTAACTCTGCGAACTCTGTTTCCTATATGCATATGAATTCAATCTTCTGAATTGAGATAAGGTTTCTAATTTATGAATTCTTCCTTGTTGTTCCCAGCCCACAAATGCGTTTTTTTTTGTTAATCCTAAATTCACTATGAAGAAAACAAGTTTATGTACATAAGCAAAAAGAAAATAGAATATGGAGAATAGAAAATACAACCAGGTGAAAGAAGCACAACCATGGTGCTCTATGTCCCTGTACAACTTGGTACTACCATCATCACTGGTGTCCCATCCCACGAATGTTATATGTTGCAATCCGCATTAAATAGGTGGATTCAGATTATAGAGCTCTGAATTATTTTGATTGCTGAAAGAGATGTTGTCCCTTTCCTACATCCTATTAAACCTCATCGTCAGATCAGCTCACAAAGTGTTCAAGGACATTCCAAGATTAGAAGCTAATTCGATGATGGAATCAGCATTTGGGAAGGCTACAAGGTCATCACCAACTGCTAATATTTCTTCTAGGAATACAGACTGCGTTTCCGATATTTTCCCAGTATGTGCTTGGAGTTTTCTGGCAGATTCAATAACAGGCAAACTTTGCCCACACTAAATTACCTCTAGTGAACCCGGAGTCATTTCCACTAATGGCATCAAGGAGAAGGTATCCAAATTTTGAGAGGGTTGAACAGATTGAATTCCTAGCGGGACCATAGCAACTGTGTTGACTAATGTTTATTCCTGACCACATTGTCCCTGACTGAAGTCTACTAGGGGATCAGATCTAGAGCCTTGGAGTTGTCTGTCCAGTAAAGACATGAATTTTCCACCTACTGGACTCATAAATCTCCTCAGATTGTTATATCTTCTCCATTCACCAAATTTGTCTTATAGGACATGGCCTGTTAACCTGGCTTTTATTACGCATAATTTCTACTTCGACACTCTTAGCAACCTCATCCCTCGGATGTACACACATTAGATCTTCCAAGATATTCTAACAAGGGAGTAGGGTACATTCTCTTGAGACTAGTACAACTGAAGATGTTGATTGTTGAGGAATATCGCTGAAGGGGACATTAACCGTATAATTAACCTTGGAATTCGCAGGATTTGTCTGACACCATTCTAATCTATCAAATTGGTTTGTTGCTTCTCCAAAGCGGGCCAATCCTTTTTTTTAAGATTAATTGACAGTTTACTCTTGTTCCCCAAGCAAGTTTTGGCGGACGTTTGTTCCTGGATTATTTAGATATACTTTCCTCCTCTTTAACTTGTTTACCGAATTTATCCTCTCCAATCACTCTCTACGGACTGATCCACCATGTGATTCTGCGAGGTGAGAATCTGTAGCCTGCCGAACTACATCTTTGAGCGCATCAATGTTCTCACATCGATCTAAATCAGGGCGCCCAATTTGTCGGCTATTACTTCAAAGAACTCCCTATACCAGCAGTGAAGTGGAGTTCCTCTAAGGAGAATCCATACCGAACGAGCTAGTTTACCATATACCGTTTTGCAAGGACGAAGTGAATGCAGATCAAGTTTTCTAACAGTATGGACATCATCCAACAACTTTAGCTTGCCATAACTCGTTAACAGGTTCAACAGAATTTCCCCTACCTCCAATCTTGCTCCACAACTACCTTCATAGCCCGATTCTTTTAATCTTGAATTAATCTTGTTCCATAACTACCTTGATCTTGGTTGGGCCAGGCGTAAAGTTTATATATATAGTTCTATGCAAGGATACTTTGGGCTCCACATTCTGCAAGCCTTCTGCCACTGAGAGAGGGGCTTTACATTTAACTTCCCCTGGAGTTATTGCAGCGCTTACCCTTAGTTTTAAGGACCCCCCCATATCACATTAAGCTATGCCAGAGTATTCTCATCAACTGTTTGCTTATGAAATTGTACGAATCCGAAACGACGACTAGGGGGTTGCCATTGTGGAGGTGCACATTTGAAACTTGTCCGAAGTGTTGAGATGCAAATATCACTGTTATAAGTATAGATTGTTTGAAATAGTGAAATTACCATTTTGCCCTTAAATTGTTAAAGAAATTCGAGACTTGCTTCTGAATTGTCTAA
>JAOWBN010139265.1:0-18901 GCA_028565015.1 Pinguicula moranensis
CCTATTCGTCCTAATAACATTAAAATCACCAAAAACCATCCAAGGTTGCCCCATGGGATTGGCCTGCTGGAGATATGTCCATAATTCTCTCCTTCTCAAATAGTTGCACTTAGCATAAACAAAAGTGACAATTGTCTCAAAATCCCAACATTTCCATTTTCCCGTAACAGCCTGCTCATGTATAGACGAGATCTGGAAGTCAGTTCCCTCCTTCCATAGGATTCAGAGTTTACCTTGGCTCCCACAGTTGGTGGCAGTGTGTAACATACCCAGCCCATATGAGAACCCAGGTAATCTACTTTCAGAAGTGAAAGGTTCTGCAATGGCTAGGATCTCCACTGCATGCAGTCTAATCCATTTCTTCAGATGTTTCCTGGCTTGTTTCAAGCCTCTATTGTTCCAGAATAAAATACTGTTAGTCATTGCCATGGGTCAGTAAGCTAGTGTCCTAGGCTCTCAGCAAGGAGCTGCTAGGTCTTGTAGGAATGTAGAGGTTTGGGTGTTCGAGCTGATCTGCGTAGTGCCTTAGGAGAGCCCCTGTATCCTTTGGCACCATAAGTAGGATCTGATTCATATAGTTTCAGACCTTTTGAAGCCAGGTACTCCCCTGCCAGTTCTCCATCTGATGCAGTTTTTTCCGGTTCCTCCTCATTGTCTATAAGACTCCAGAAGCATCTCATTCCACAGTCAGTCTCTGTATCCATTTGCTGCATATGCCACAGGTCTGAGTCATCAGCCCATGAAGCGCCAGCAGTGTTACTGACAGGTACTCCCCTGCACAGGGCTTCCCCTTGTTCCAGAGGGCTCACTTGCCAATCTGCCCTCTCATTGGACCTGTCCACCCTCGGACTCTTCATTTTACTGCGTCGAGTGTAAGTTTTGTCAGGAGTAGCAGTCCCTCTGCCACTAGCTTTGATGAACTCAGACAACACTGATGTTTCCACCTCAGCCACCGGAGAGGCAGGAGCTGGATCCTGGTTTCCTGCATCATTCCCCATTGGGTAGTTTTGCTCAGCTATGTTACTGAGCTGTTCTGAGTCTTTCTTTCCCCCCCTGGCAGATTGCCCTCCACCATTTGATCATCCAAGGGAGCTTCCATCACCTCCTTACCAAGGCTAGAAGGTGAGCAAGTTGGACCATCCAGACCCTCAGTTGTCTGCGTTGCTACCTGTGTGTCCACACCAGGGCCATCTTTCCCGGCCTTGCTTAGCAGAGGCCAGGCCGCATCATCCAAGGGGCTGCCCCGCTGATCCTCCAGGTTAACTCTTGGAGCAGTCATTCTCTTCCAACCTTTCGGCTCCTCTCTGATCTGAATTGGGTAGGCCCCGTACTGTGTTTCCAAGGTAATGCTGGGGAGTGCCTATAGCTGACTCTGCTTCCTTACTAGTAGGCGAACAGTGTCATAATCCTGATATTCCAGTTGCCTATTTTCCACCAGAAGCAGCTCTCCGATCGGTTTAACCATTTCCTTGAAGATTCTCTCATTCCAACAATGGATGGGAATCCCTGTTACACACATCCAACGGTCATTTGGGTGTGAAGGTGTGTGGGGGGACCATCTTCGCGGCTCTACCAGACCTAAGGAAAGCCATTTCTCTGCCTCGGATAGAAAAGCTTCCATCTCTGATTTTGACGTGGTCTGTATCAAGATCTGCGAGCGTGGAAGGCGCGAGATTTTGATATGGGCTAGCCCTTGAGTATCTCGCAGCTCGTGAGCTAATTGACCTCTGGATATTCCTTGAAGGTCAGCAACAATACACCACTGGAGCCAACTCATCTCCTCCGGGGTTGGATCAACTGCAATTTTGACCATTTCTGGCGGGTTCTGCGCCACCGTCAGCCCCGGTCTGCGCCGGTTTTGGGCTTGCCGCGGAGAGGTAGCCTTATCCTTCGTGTATTTGACTACATTTGCACGGATCGTCAGTTCCCCAGCCTTAAGGCCATTCAATCTAGCCATGGTTTTGCCCACGCCATCCACTATTGAACTGTACCGTACGAAGCCAAACCTTTTCCCTGTTCGGTCCAGCTTAGTTGGGAGGGTGATTTTGGAGATTTCTCCCAGAGTCGCGAAAGCAGGACGCATCTCGTCCTCCTTCTAATCCGATGGAAAATTGGTGAAATAGAAGGAAATTCCCTCTTCCTTCAAGGTTTCTGGGTCGACCCACCTTCGTCTGGCTGCCGCCTTCGAGCTTTCTGCAACATCCAGACTCTTACCTTTCATCTGATTATCAGCGTTGGCATCTCGTGTCGCCTTCTCTGGCGACGCAGGAGTCGGGTCCGGAGGCGCGGGTGGTTCCACAGCCTCTGCCGCCATCAAAAACGGCACAGAGGGGCTGGTGAGTGTGTGTGCGGTGATCAGGAAAGTGTAGAGAGAATCAATAGCAAATTTTTAGTGAGAGAAAATTCGAACGTTGGTTTAGTTGCGAAACACTTATGAGTTAGGCTTCAAAAAAAATAAACCTTCTACTGATTTTAAGAAGGTAAACCGTTGTCAACTGGCGGGACGACTGATTTACCTTACTCATAAGTGTTTCGCAACTCATAGTTGCTGGTGAGCCAGTTGACAGAGAAAAATTCGAACGTTGGTTTAGAAGGTTTATCTTCTACTACTTGTTCTTATTTTAAGAAGGTAACCTTCTAAAAAATAAACAAATCCTGACATGCTTTTTTTTCTTCTAAAAAATAATCACCTCAATTCCGGTACAACGGGGGGCTACGGCACCGGCGACGACGACGGTGCTCCGGGACAGCGGTTTCGAAAAAATTCCGGGCCCTCCGAGACACCTCTATTCTAAAAATAATTATTTTTTAAGTACTTGCGCAAAACACCACCCCTTTTAAAAATAGAAAAAGTAGTAGAAGAAGTAGAAGAAGGTCTGCGCAAAATAGGGTCTGCGCAAAATAGGACCTTATTATGTTATGTAGCATTCGTCCTTGGCATGTGTGGTTGTTGAGTACTTGCATTATGTAAGATAAATCTTGTTTTTATCTGAAGTATTCCTTGTTATATGTCATATGAAACTCCAACTGCATATCCGATATATAAACAGAAGCCAAAATTTTCTAGCAAACTGCAAGTGCCCACTTTCTCATTCTCTCCGTCTTTTTATTGATTCTCCAACCAATTTGGCTTGTTAAAAACAAATGAGATTACATGCTGTACTTTATGGTGTTCCGTTTCTTAAGGGTATTGTCTTGGCCACCCCACTTTCCACTCTCCATCGTCTGCTCCAGCTACAAATTTTAAACTTTCTTAGTATGTCCAAGATGTTAAAACAAGTTGAACCAATAGCAATCAATTAGCTAAGTTTGGACAAATGTCCCATGAGACTGTAGTAGGCATTAGACCTCGTTGTTCCAGTTTGTTTGTATAGTGCAAGTAGCAACAATATTTCAAGGTGACCCATCTATGAAGCCACCCCAGAGCCCCCGGAAGAGCAAAAAGTTTTGAGGACGAGGAAGACAAGGAGAAAGAACAGGAAGAGGAAGAAGAAGAAGAGGAGGAGGAGGAGAGGACTAGGAGGAAGAAGAGAAGAGGAAGTTTGCTAGATTTGATATACAGGTAAAGTGCCTGAAACCACTGAAACCATTGGCTAAATACTATTGAGAAGCATTGTGATTCCATGGAGGCCTGAAAAGTGAGCTACTGCCTGTCTCATATCTTTACTATTAGTGAAAATTGCAGACAATTGATTTCTCATCAACAAGATGATCATCATGCAGAGAATCCCGATTAGAAGGGATTGGAACAACGTCACGTAGACTGCACTGCGTATCGAGTCGCTCTAGGATGTCCCATGCCCAGCACATCGGAGACAAGAACACTGAGAATACAAAAGATATTGTAAACAGGATGATGAAAAGAGAAGTAGAGCCGAACAAAGAAGAATGATTGAAGCTTTCTGTTATGATAATCATGTTATAGCGCATTGACTCCAATGAACAACATTGTCTGAAAGCTGTCTATATTCTTATTGGAATAATGCAACCAAGAAATCACAAGCTAACATTCGCAGAGGTGAACAAAGAAAAATATGAATAGAAATTTAAAATCAATTTCACCATGTAGAAAGTAATCGGCAGTCACAGCGTTATCAGATGTCCTATGAGAACAATTTTTTTTTTTTATTAGTAATGAATTAAAATTTAATCAGAGTTATAAGGTATAAGAATAATCTTTTCACATTTAGAAGATCACTTCTCCAAAATACACAAACTAAATACAATAATCATGGGGGGCTCAAAGTTCCGATGCATTTTTCGAGGATTTTCTGTCCAGACATCTGATGTGGCATTTCTGGAATCTTCGTTTAAATGGAATGTCAATGCCAAAGCTGCAGTTGTATTTCCTCCACCACTTTGTCCGAATCCAATATGTGATTTTCAAATAAAATTTCATTCCTTATCTTCCAAAGGTTCCATATCGTGCAATGCCAAATAAATTTCCAAAGTTCCTTCCCAAACCACAATCCAATATGTGCTAGGAAGTGATCAAAAATATTTGCTTGACCCACATAAGTATAACCGAGCCAATTGTATGCTCTTGACCAAATTCAATAAGATTGCTCGCAAGTGCAGAATAAATGATTTGCATTCTCCAAATGTAAAGAACACAATGAGCATTTGCATTTGTCAAGATCCAAAGTCATACCTCTCGTGATTAATTTATGTGGTTGGAATCCGAGATTGAATAGCACACCAACAAAATGCCATGACATTATTTTGGAGATAGTCGCCCCCAAACTAAAAATAAATGCACATATATTAGTTGATGATCAATGTCCACCTCACCTTCATAATCTCTTAAAGCCGCATAAGTCGATGACACGGAATATTTCCCATTTGAAGTTTCCTTCATCTCCAATAATCCTCTCCTTGGATCGGCCGAATGCTCCTCAATTCCAATTTCCAGTTTTTTTTTTTATCACCTGTAACTCTTCTGGCCGAAGAGGAATTATCCAGTGCCAATTGATGCTCCAGGAACCCTTCTCTAGTAGCCATTTATGAGCAATAGAAATTTGTTTGTCAACCTTCTTTACATATATGTTAGGAGCACGATCTCTTAAAACGCGTTCCAAATCTCCTGAAACGACAGTCTCACGAAGGGAAGGCCCAAATCTCCTGAAACGACAATCTCATGAAAACCCTTTCCATCGCTCCTCACGCCATCCAATCGCATACACGAGCTGCGCAATCGCAGTCCCCATAGGCTGTTTCTTACCCCTTCATGAGATTAGATTGCCTCTTACGAACATACAGTATCCAGTTGTGGACTTTTTGTCATCAACACAATTAGCCTAGTTTGAATCACAATAGCCCTTAATGTTCAAGTGCCCATTCTTTCGAAAGATTAGTCCTTTCCCTGGTGCACTTTTCAGGTATCTTTGAATTTTGTAAACTGCATCCAGGTAACCCTTCATAGGATTATGCATGCATCGGCTCATCACATTGACATCAAAGGATCAATTCGGACGAGTATGACTCAGGTATATCAATCGACCCATCAATCTCTGGTATATTTCTCTATTAACTAGTTCACCAGCCTCTGCACTAAGCTTCGACTTCTGATCAATAGACACACTAGCATGCTTGCAAACCAGCATACATGTCTCTTTGAGTAAGTTTAAGACATACTTTCTTTGAGACATAACAATCTCCTTTGGCCCACGAAACCACCTCAATCTTAAGTAAATACTTCAATTCTCCCAAGTCTTTCACCTCAAACTCATTCTCTAGTCTCACCTTCAACCTCACGATCTCATCCTCATCATCACCGATGATGATCATGTTACCCAAATACACTGCAATTATAGTGATATGACCTCCGCCTCGATTGAAGCATATAGTATGGTTGACATTGGTTGGTTGATACCCCATGCCAACCATAACCTTCCTAAACATGTTAGTCCAAACTCGATAAGATTGATTCAACCCATTTAAAGACTTCTTGAACCTGCAAACCTTACTCGCTGTATGACCGATGCCAAAACTAGGTAGGATATCCATATACACCTCCTCTAACAAGTCAACATGAAGAAAAACATTCTTTGCATCAAACTGGTGCAATTTCAATCCCTAATTTGTGTTATGGAGACCAAAGTTCTGACTAAGCTTATATTTGCCAATGGTGCGAATATCTCATCATAGTCAATGCCATACGTCTTGTTGTACCCCTTTGCATCCAACTACCTTCTTACCGACTGGTAGTGATATAAGCTACTAGGTTTTGTTCTTTGCAAGAGCCTTAAGTTCTTTTATCATGACAAATCTCTACTTCGGAAATTCCTTTGCAACCTGTCAACACTTAGGGACAAAGACAATGTCCTAATATACAATGAATACTCCATCTTTGGATAATATGTGGGAGTATGAGATATGATGAACAATATCATGTGGGAATCTATAGAAGCCAGGTGGGATTCCGCATTGCTGTGAATAGTTTGCCTAATCGGTTGGGGAGTGGAAAGAGTAGGAAAATGAATAATATCACTTAATAAACCTGGGTGGTCTATGATAGATGGTACAAGTGAAGATGTTTTCGGAGTCGAAGCAGGAAAGGACATGAGGCATGGGACAAACACCAACGACTCTCCTGTCTCCTCCTCATGTACACTATCGACTCCCCTTGAATAACGACTCCCCCTGAGCCTGAGTCTCTCTCTCACCATCCGACTCCTCATCAACATCCACAGTCAACTCACTAACTAGAAAAGGAATGTCCCCAACATTGGATGCTACTCTCCCCCTCTCTTCGTATGCCTCCAATATCTAGCGAGTCATCAAAGAATGAGGATATCCCATGAGAGAAGTATGACTCATACTCTCAAAATATGACATCCATACTCGCAAATAGTATCCTCTTTGTGGTGGAGTAACCCACAAAGACACTCTTGATCGCCATAGGATCTAGTTTACCTACCCACCGGTATGTTGTCCTGCATAAAACACGCATAGCCACAGATCTTTAAAGGAAGAGTATCTAGATTTGTACATTTTTCCTACCTGAAATGAAGATTTCCACTCCAGAATCCGTGAGGGCATCCTGTTAATAAAGAAAGTGAATGTCAAAATTGCTTGACCCCATAAATACTTTGGAACATTCATCACAATTATCATACTCCAGGCAACCTTAAGAATATGGCGATTCTTTCTTTCTGTTCAAGTGTGTATGGACAAGTAATCTAATGCTGAATACCATGTGATGACATATACTCTACAAATGCCATGTTGGTGTACTCCCATTATCATACCGTAAAGACTTCACCACTACTCTATACTGAGTTTGCCCCCTTTGTGCCAATCTTCAAAACATGCAAGTAAGTCACTCTTAGTCTCCATAAGATAGAGCTAGGTGACCCGAGAGCAATAATCAATGAAGGACTCAAAGTATCGAAAATCACTGAATGTTGGTGTAGGATGAGGACCACATACATCATAATGCACTAACTCAGAGGGACATGAGCTCCTGCTACCAAAACTGACATACGAACTCCTGGTATCCTTACCCAACTCTCAAACATCATAAAAAAGTTCGTCTTTGCCAACCTTTTCAAATAGGCAGAGATATAATTGACTCAAAGATGAGAAGCAAGGGTGATCCAACCGGCTATGATGAAATAACACTAATTTCTTTGCACTCCTCCCGTCTTTTCCAGATTCTTCAACTAAGGATGAGATGGCTGAGTTCATTCCCTCTTGATTTGTATACCACAAGTCACTACGCCATGTCATAGTCCCAAGTATCTTGCCTTTCTTCTTCTCTTGGAAGATCACTTTTGGAATATCAAATAAAACAGTTTAATTTAGTTGGTGGACAAGGACACTTTTAGAGAAAAGATTTACAAGAAAAGCAGGAGCATGCAAAATTTTGGGTAAAGTCAAAGTGTTGGTACATTACATTGTACCCTTACTGACCATAGACTGATTTGTGTTATTAACTGTTTTAACACTCAATGGAATTGCTAGGCGAATATAGGAAAAGAACTCTCTAGCATTACACATTGCATGTACGGATCCCCCATAGTCAACGATTCAATCTGGTAAACCAACAATGGGAAAAGAGGTAAGGGCATGAATATCATCTTCCACCCCTACTGCCTGTATCAAGTGGCCTATATCTTTACAGTGGTAGCGTCTGCGAGTCTCCCCCCGTATAATAGTGGGGGTAGTGGTCATAGTCTTGGCATTCACTTTTTGTATAAGATAGACTAAGCCCGTACGAAATACGGAATCTAGTTTACTCAAAGTCTTCAATCCCTTACCTACTACACTATGTTCATTTTCGGTCATCTTCCACACAAGTGCTCCATAATAAACAACTCAATGAGTCTCAATCCACAATCCAACAACACCACAATTTACCGCATCACCACATCAACAATTAACAATAATCACTATCAATATACCAGAGCTGACTCTGATAAGTTGGCGATAATGAGGCATGGCATGTACCAGTAAATTTGAGGTTCTGAGGCAACCTAAGAAGCTACAAATTCGAATCAATGTTGCATTGATCTTATTCCTAGAGTATGTGACTGTAAATTGATGATGAATGAAGGCGTGTCTGAGGGATATGTTCAGGTGCTTGAGCCACAATCCAAGCTTTCTTAGGGGAAGTTGAGCTCTATGGATTTCTTTTCTTTTTCCTTCTTCTTTCACATCTGTACATAAACTTTATTTGTCTTCTTAGTGAATTTTGGAATAACAAAATAACAATCCACAATAATCAATATCAATATCCAACACCATTTAAATGCGTGAATTGTCTAGTTGGATACCCAACTTTAGGCGATCAACATCATTCCAATCCAACACATATCAGCCAACAATAAACACAAATAGTCCAATACTCAAGTTTCAAGCTCCCTGATTTTTTCCTTTTTTTTCTTTTTTTCTTTTTTCCCTATCCTTCGATCAAGCCCACATGAGGTCTCTTTTTTTTTTTTTTTCTTTCTTCTTCTTTTCATTTCCTTTAGTTAACGCACACAGGAGGTTTCCACTATGGAGAATTTCGGCAACTTGGAGACATCCGATGTGAAGGAATCCTCCTCCTTCAATGCGATATATTGTATATATGATCGCTGGCTTCTGTTGGAGCCGCATAGAAGGGAAACTGTTCAACCACATTGTGCAATACCTTGGGGTGCACTTGCACGGGTTTGCACTCACGGGCTCGCAAACTCGTGCACGAAGGTCCGACGGGTGCTAGGGTTTGGAGGTGGCATTTTCCAGCAGCAAGAAGGTTCGGAGGTGGTTTCCGGTGGCAGCGGTGGTGTGAACAATGGGCAGAAACTAGGATTTTCCTTACGCTGATACCAAGTAGAAAGTTTATGAATAAAATCTTATTTTGTTGCATAATAGCCCTTAGGCTTATATAGAGTACACTTATCATATTTATTGTAACTAGGTTTTTAGACTAGCGGCCGGAAAGATAGATGAGACTAATTGGAACATGTTGGATTGATAGGTTTTGAGTGTTATTCGATTAACCCTGTCGAGATCCGTTTCACACAACGTCATCAAGGAGAAGACGACTATGAATCTCATGACGGCTTTGTTAGGTATGTATTAAAAGTCATTAGAGAATAACAAGGTACATTTAATGAAAATTTATTCAATTTGAAGATGACATATGGTAAGTCTGTTGCACAACATCTTAATGATTTTAATCTTTTTTTTTATTAGTAAGTTTTGATTTTATTTCATTTTGTAAACACTAAACAAATACACTTTGTATAAGATTAATCCACAACATTTGGGTAATCTTCTAGCACTACATAAACATGAAGAATCATGGTGGGAAAAAAGTGCTAACGCACAATCTCGGGTGTCAAATCCAGTCTGTTATAGTGATCAATGTCGGGGCCTTCTCAAACGCAGTGTGCCAATACAACGTCTGAACTTGGATTCTTTCCACGATCGATCCCATGACAAAAGATTTTTGCTGAAATCTCACCTCGTTCCATAAGATCCACGCGGTACAGTGCCAAATGGACTTCAAAAGGTGACTCACCGAACGGTGCGGAGTGATCCACGTGTGTGTCTGAAAGTGTGACAGTGGATGATTATGCCTGGCATACCCATATCCCAACCACCTATAAATGTACGCCCAAACAACATAAGAGTGGTCGCAAGAACAAAAAAGATGTGAGACGTCTTCATGCTTGGTCACGCAAAAGAAGCATAGGCGTTCTTGCACCGATAAGTTGATTACCCGAATCAAGAGGTTATCCATCGTGGTAGTCTCAATTGCAACAATTTCTAGCAGAAGGCCGAAACTTTGAATGGCAGCTCAGTACCCCATATGGGGGCCAAAGAGGGTGATGCGGGTAATGTATCCACTGCATACCGTGTATTTACCCGTGCCCGTATCAGTCCAGACCCATACATCATTTCTACCGGTCGGGAAATAGACTTCAAGCTCAAGCTCGATGCTATGCACCAATGCTACCTCCCTTCGGCTTAAAGCCTTGCGCCAACTCGACAATAAGAACCGGTGGTCATCTTCATTTCTCCATTTATCCAACACCATACTCCCTTGTCGGCCGCTTTAGAATATAAGTGTCAATCTCCACAAGAAATTTTCCCCGTTCCAAGCCAGTAATCTTCCAAAAAATGGGTCATTGCCCCGTCTCCTATCACCCTGTGTAATTCCCAAACCAACTCTCACGGAAAATTATTTTTTTCAAGTCTCTCCACCATCGAGAACTTATTGATTTTAATACTATCACAAATCAATTATTGTATGTTAAAATTGAATTTGATGATTTGATGATGAGATACAGGCACTGATACTATTGGCTTCACTACCAAATAGTTTGGAAGCTATGAGAATGACTGTCAGTAATTTTATTGGTAAATCTAAATTAAAATATAATGATGTATGTTATTTGATTTTGGTTGGGGAAGTGCGCAAGAAAGATTCAGGCAAGATCTTGGGTTTGAGTTCAACTATAAATGTTGATTTTCGAGGGAGATCACAAGATAGGAACTTAAATAAGAGGCAAGAGCAACTTAAGGCCTGGTCAGCAGGCAACTTGCTAGAATTGTGGAAAATTGGACATCTTAGAGCCCAATGTCATTTTCCTCATAACAAAAATGAAGATAGTAATGATAAGACTATTGATGAGTTCAACCATGATGTAGGTAAACATTATGGAAATGCCTATGCTGTGAGTCCAGAATGGATTATTGATTCTGCATGTACATTTCACATGTGTCTTTGCAGGGAGTGATTTTCCTCGTTTGAACCAATTAACAAAGATTTCATAATGTTGGGTGGTATGCAGCCTCGCAAATAGGGGTGCTCAAAAATACCGATCGGTATTCGATTACCGATCGGTATTCGGTTACCGTACCGAATAACCGATTATATTCGGTTATTCGGTATTTCGGTATCGGTATCGGTATGCAAATATGATACTGATTCTTAATCGGTACGGTGTCGGTTTTACCGTTGGTGCTTATTCGGTAAAATAGGCCATATTTTTAAAAAATAAAAAAATAAATAAATTATTTGGTATTCGGTATACCGAATACCAACCGAATACCGTAATACCGAAAAAATTCGGTATTTTGGTATTTCAGTTCGGTATCGGTTTGATTTTCCGAATTCCGAAATTTTTTGGTTCGGTTCGGTATTACCAAAATACCGAACCGAAATACCGAATGCGCAGCCCTACTCGCAAAATTACTGGAGTTGGTACTATAAGATCAAGAAACATGATGGCATGATGAGGAGACATTGATTGATGTGAGGTATGCTCTTGACATTGGTATGAATCTCATTGCTCTGCCTATTTTGGATATCTGTGGTCACAAGTATGTTAGCGGAGATGGTGTCTTGAAGGTTCTAAAGGGTGCCTTGGTAATGATAAAAGCTGATAAAATTAGTAAGGCCTATGTGTTGAAGGAGTCTACCATGAAGAAAGTAACTATAGTTCCAAAATTGACCTATCACTCTGGGTACAATAGTGAATGTGGAAAGATATGGGTAGTGAAGAGATCCTCTCATGTTGAGAAATGTATGTCTGAGGTGGAGACCTTTGCTTATGTTTTGAGTAAACACGAGAAAGTGAGCTTCCATTTCGTGGTTGAGGGAAGTATAAGTACTTGTATTACAGTGAATCCTATTGATCCTACTGGTGAGATAATGAAGTAATCTCCTATTGTCAAGTTCAAGCGTGGCTTGGGCTTCATCATTTTTGGATAATTAAATTATTTTAATAAAAAATGCCAATTGGCCTACACGGTACATCAGAAGTCAGGTCATTTTCCCATGTTCACAATATGCTAACAGGGGAGACTACACCTACACTATTATGGAGCTAGAATTCCTGATATTTGGGCTTGAGTTTTGTAGCACCCACTATTTCCCAGGAAAGTATTTGGCCAAAAATTCGGGCTTGACTGCTGGCTCATGAGTAGGGCAATATAATTTCCTTGTTTCATTGACATGGAGACAAATCTACCGTGTGAGTGGCAAGCCTTGGAGCCCAAATTGTTCAGTCCTCTATCACTTTATATTGAAGGGAGGGCTTGTTTGGTCATAGGCATAAGGTCCTTTATCACTTTCTGTTCCTTCACTGTGTCAATCGAGATGAAATGCTTGTCTTTGTTTGCAGCTATGGGAAGAGTTGAAGTAGCAACATTATACATAATGACTTTAAATTTTGAGAGCTTTGCATCAGGGTATCATACTCGCAAGGTAAGATCAGAGAGGAGGGGGAGCTAACTACTTTAACTTGGGGGGTTGGGCTCAATATACCGAACGACCCTTTTCTCCTATCATTAATTAAGCGTATTCCCTCGTGTGATGTTGGGAACGGGTTGACTTCCACATCAAACGGATATCCAATTGAATCTCTGCCCATGAAGTCATTCCTGATTTTCGGGATAATCGGCCGTAACTTCTATGAACGAGTGCACCTGGATTCCAACAGTCTTGCTTATTGGGATTGAATTTTTGTCTTCTGTATTTGAAGATTTCTACGGTAGATCAAATCTTCCTGTATCAAATAGTTTGTGTTTTGACGTAATTTTATCGTCTTTTATAGTGAAGGCCACACAGTTTTCGATAAGACTTGGGGATGACACTATCTCCTCCAGGTATGGCCACCCGCACTGCCTAGGTCAGGCCACCTATAATCCTTTTGTTCATCCGCTATCTGAATAGAGAATTTACTATTGCCTGTTTTAATCTGTTGCGACTGATTGATTTGCTTTTCAAGGTAGTGAAAGCTCCAAAGTTTTGTCGTTCACCGTAAAAAACTCTTGCACCAACAATGAAGAGAGGTGCCTCTAATATGAAGCCAGGACAGACGGGCAAGTTTTCCATTTATAGTTGGCCAAGGGCAGAGCAAGTGCAAGCAAAGCTTCTCCGAGGTGGTAGAATCATTCATTAGTCGCTCTTGGTCATTAGCGGATTTGAACTTAATTAGGACTCCACTTCCTTCAAAACGAATAGTAGAGCTTCCAAATTTGCCAACGACGGAGCGAGTACAGGAAAAATATCCCCAAGGATTGCATTGAGGCTAGATAGGTCTAGCCACGGGCCTGGTAAGTTAGTTAGACAACTTTGAAGACATTGAGAAATTTTTTTTATAAGCCAAATTTCATTAATTGAAGAAAATATTTACAGAAAATGTTCCTGCCAACGAAGGCAAAAAAAAAAGGCTACCAAGATTACAGTCCCAAGTCACACTAGGTATATAGATTCTACATAAGTGATCTCGTTTCTCCTCCACTAAACAGGTCGCTCATACCTATTATTTTATTGCTTGCCTAGGGTCCTAGCTGTCAACTTATCATCCTATGGATGATACACAGCTCAAATTATGACTTTTAGAATATGAGCAGCAAGAGTCTTTACTATCAACTTATCAATCCTATGGATTGATACACAGCTCAGCCTACGTGCCTGAAAGCTTCCGGAGATTGAGAGTGATGCAAGACTCTATACCATGTGTTAACTGTCCTGGGATAGCTTCTGTCTCATGCCCCTGTCAGTTAGCAAGAATATCCTGCTCATTATATAATATGAGGACTCATGTCTGCCTGCGTGTGGCTGCTCATGATCTTTATAGTCTCTTTTACCTACCTGTACCGTACATATGTAAAAAGTTAATACATGTACCATATTGTCATGATAACATCTTGCTAAAATAGTTAATCCTTCCAACACCAAAGAAAATCAGAGGGATGGGTTGAGTGATATATATGTTCAGAAAGTTATCTGATGCCAATTGCTGGAGAGAAAATTCTCTGAGGCACTTTCATACAACTTGCAGGTAAAACAGAGGGGAGGGAACATGATCAAGAGGATGGAGTCTACAAGTATCAGAGTTAAAGGCTCTGATCAGACCACCAGTCCAGAATCCTGTTTCAGGTTGTGACATGCCATTATTTTTTTCACATGTTGAAACTCATACATGTTTCTGGCCTCAAAATCCAGTCTACAAGATTATAAGAAAACAAGTGGTTTGTTCTTTTTGCCTTTAACCATAGCCATGTAGAGACTAGAGTGCTGTATGATTTGGGTAATCTGAGTTTTATTGATCTCCTCTGCTTGCAAGTGGTTTGCTCTTTTTGAAGCCATTGAAATGTTTCAGGGTCTGGTGAGGAATTTAAGGTTTTTACTGCTTTAGGAGTAGGAGAGAGAGGGGCTGAGACTGAAGAGTTCTGGTCCTCTTGTGTCTACTGCCTCGTGTTGGGCGTCGGGAATCCCAAACCAGATCTTGCTATGCTAATTCTGAGCTGGAAGGAACCCACCCATATGACATTTAACCTCTCCTTTAGTTGGGTATCGACTAATACTTTGTTGAAGCGAACAAAGCCAAGTAGGTTTCCTTGTACCGGAGTTCTTTTGGGTAAGTGTACGCCGTTGACCTGGCCAAGTCTTGAAAATATTTGCCACATTTGGTGCTTTTCCTAGTATGGAGGAATGTTTAAGAAATGAAAGGAGACCAAATTCAGTCACAGGTTCTTGATGCAGGCAGATGTAACTCTTCGTTGTACTGGAGGAGGTTCCTTGCGAGGAGTTTCTTTTGATGGGGATGTAGCCTCTGTCAGGCCGGGGGTCAAGCTCTAGGAGCCGCGAAGGGGTTGACGATGAAGTGGCGGCCGTTGATTCAAGTCTAGAGAAGGAGGAAAAGTTCCAGAGAGAGAGACATCCCTTCCTAAGCGAGTGGATTGGTTGTAATGTGAATATTCAATTTCAGTAACAAAAAAGACAATTTCAATTTCAATGTAAGTAACGAAAAAGGGGGCAAACCTGCTATGTCCCCTCTCTTTTAACCTTTTTTATTTTTTTTTTGTATTGATTTTCTTAACTCTACTTTCTCCATGCAAGAATCCTAGCCCTAAATGCATCATACTTCTTGAAAGCTGGAGGGCACTTCGAAATATCCATAAAGGTTTCCATTTGATCAGGAGTGTTTACAAGATCTCCGTTGTCTGGAGCGATTGACAATCCATTTGTATTAAATTAATTATTGTTTAACAAGTTAGACCCAGTTAATTAACTAATTAACTCATTGACCAATACCAACTCTTTTCATAATTAGAACTTTTTAATTAAATTTAATTTAACTGATCCTTAATGGGTTCTTTAATTAAATTTCATTTAACTAAGCCCAATAAAACTTAATTAGATCCTAGTTACTTCCAAGTGGGGTGAATTTGGGTTTTTAGTATTCTCTTTTATTATCTTGTTAACTTTTTTCAACTTATAAGAGTTCTATCACACAAGATATAAATCAAAGTATGGTAAAGTAAATGTGAAAACTAACGGGATCACACAAAGATTTATAGGTTGTTTGACGAATCATGCCAACTTTCACCCCCAATGATTCTGCCATTAGGATTCCTTCTCAACTTCGTGAGACCTTGCACTAGCTTACAGGTGTCAGCCAAACTATTACACCAAGCTCCAAACCGAGCTCAACCTTTTAGCTTTTGGGTGTCAGAACAACTTTTACAACAAGCTTCAAACTGATCTCAAACCTCTAGCTTCACGGGTGCTAGCTGACCGAACCAAGCTCCTCACGAGTTCATGCAAATACAAGTGAAAATTTCACTTGGAACAATCTTTTAAACTTTCCTTAGAAGGTATTTTATCACACAAGAAATATGGTAACAATATATCAAGAGAAAATGTATTTTTCATTAAGAAGATTAAGATCTAGCTTCTTGGATTCAAAAGTGGATGATACTTAATTTAGAACGTTTTTTAGAAAATTGGTAGATCTTGTTTGAGAGAGAGATTGAGTTGTAACTGTTGTGAGAGCAAATATTACCGTTGTCTTAGATAAGAAGTTGATAGTTAAAGCTTCTTCTGTAAGTTTCATCAGATTGGTCTCTCCTCCAAAAGTAATGTTTCCACCCCAAAATCTTGTTACTTAAAATTCAAATCATGTGTCCAGTTTTTTTGCATTTTCATTAGGTATTGGAGCCTTTGTCCAAACTAGTCGATTCAACGCGATAGTAGTCAAAACTTTCTCTAAGTGTAAACTCTTCCAAATAATGAGTTGACTCGTTATAGCAAAAGCGAATAATAAAACTTGTAGTGTCATCTCTTCAAATAATAAGCTTTAACTCCAGCATAAACTTATTTTTGGGATAATCTTTCTTGAAAAACTTGAAGTTCAATTTCCATTAATGTGAGTAACATTTACTTGAATCATATATAGAGAAGTTGGAATGATCTCATTGTAACCTCATCACACTGAACACACAACAACTTTTCAATTCAAGAAACCAAATGTTAGACTTGACAATGGTTTAAATTTGATTAACAACAATTTTTAGCAGAATAATCTCATGGCATGAAATATTTTCAAACTTTCCTTTCCTAGGCCAAATTGTAGAAGTTAGCATATGATGGGGGTGTTTTGCGCAGACCATCTTATGCTTATAATTGGATTATAATAACCTTTTTTGAAAAAATGAAGAGTTATTTTTTGAAAAAAGGTGATTATAGTTGGATTATAATTTTAAGAAGGCTGCGCAAAACAGGGGCGAAGTCATCTACTTAGAACTGGAAGATCTCTGGCCTCAAGCTTAAGCACTTCAGTCAAACTCTCATCATTCATGATTACTCATCAATACCATTTGGTACCAAGCAACCATCAACACAAACCATTTCAACCCATCAATAGGTACCTTCAACAAGGTGTTAAAATTATCACTTTGCAACTCAAATTTCTTTTCTTTAACCCAAATTGTAAAAGCAACTATATCTCTCAGGATACTTTAGATGTGTACAAAACTATTGAACTAGTATAGGATATATGGGTTCCCTTAGCATAAACATATTAATCCAACCAATCCGACTAAATATGCCTTCAATGTCAATGTTTACACCATTGAAAAATTTCATGTCCAAGACTCGTCCTAGAAGCACAGTGTAACACTTAAAGTCAATATCATACCTTTGCCTGGCAGTAAAGTCCTTGATATTTTACAAACAATTTCGTCTGAGAGGTTCTCTCACTTTTCAAATTTGTCTTAAGAGATGTAGACCCAATCGTTTCCTTTTGTCTTCCCCTTTTGCTTTTCAGTTGAAATTTTAGAAATTTTTCTCTTCCTTGATGTTTCTTTAGACGCCTTAGGGTTTAAGATCTTGGCCTTTTGGCAACTCTTCTCACAAGATACCATTTTCTCCACCAGAGCATCAAACTTTGTTTCATTGCGAGTGGGTTCACACACAACTACCTAATATGAATCCTTGCCGAACTTGTGACAAAACCCCACATCAATTCAAGCTTCAAAAAACAATATCTAAAAGCGATGAATTTGTTGTACTTTTGCCTGGAGAAAATTTGTGTCAACCAACGAGAAGTCACGATTTATGTAACCAAGAACGCCACCAAATAATCTCCTGAAGCTACTTGTGCTAACCAAGAATCAAGGATAAAATCTTTGAAGGAACGACTCTACTTTACTCAAAGAGGAAAGATTAGTCAAAAATTGGTTTAAAACCAAAAGAGAATACTAATCTCACAAAATTGCATAAAAATCAAGGTGTATTACATGTCATGGGTCTTGCCCCTTATATAGGTATGGATAAGGAAATATCAAATTTAGATAATTGATAATTGTTTAATATCCTTATCTAAAGATTTGGATAATGAAGGAGAATCTTAGGATAAGGAAGAAATCCTTTTGGATTATTTTTGTGAAGAAACTTCCTTACCCATTGAATCATTGGACTTGGTCTTGTTGCCACTTGTCTTTGGACTCCACAAACCACCACACATGTGCACTATTCATTTGAGCTTGCTTCTTGGGCCATGACTTGGATCATGGTAATGGGACGGGCCATTTCAGGTTGGCTATGGGGCTCACTAAGCATAAATGGGTCTTGGAGTCCATTTATTTCTTCTCGAGCCCAAAACTCCTTGGATCATTAAGTTCAAAACATCTTTGAATTTCTTGGCTCTTAGCCGTGTGATAGGCCCTTCTTGAAGCCTTAATGGATCCATATTTGGGCTCTCCATTTGCACGATCTATTGGTCGACGCCACTAGTAGGTTTGGATGCAACTTGGGTTGCATCACTACATTTGCTTTCCTCTTGTAAGTGAGCCTTGAAGGGGGCATGCTTACTGACATCTTTGTCTCAGATATGGTTTTTGTATTCGTAGGAGTAGTTTCCACTTCATGGTTGAGTTTGGAGGATGATTTACCCATGTTTGTTGATTTACCTTTGCTTTTAGTCATGCAATCACATAGACTTGCAATGGATATATTGGGCAAGTCGAATCTAACAAACATTTATACTTTCTTAGAACGCTTGTTGAGCACTTGAGAGGAGGGTTTGCATCGGAAAAAGAGAGAGAGAGAGAGAGAGAGAGAGAGAGAGAGAGAGAGAGAGAGAGAGAGAGAGAGAGAGAGAGAGAGAGA